>PVIJ01008812.1:57238-71396 GCA_004024925.1 Scalopus aquaticus
GACAATGAGGACACAACTTTCCAGAACGTCTGGGACACAGCAAAAGCAGTAATAAGAGGAAAATATATAGCATTACAAGCTCACATCAAGAAACAAGAAACAAGTCAAAGAAACAATTTAATCTCACATCTCAAAGAACTAGAAAATGAACAACAAAAAACCCCAAAAGAAAGTTTAAGAAAGGAAATAATAAGAACCGCTTTGTACCTCTTCCTCACCTTCCCCTTTTGGTAACCTCAGTTCTGCAATCAGATTTCTAGGTTTTGGTTTGATTTGGTTTTGTCTGTTCCTTTGCTTTGTTTCTCTGTATTCCACATATGTGTGAAATCACCTGGTGTTTGTATTTTTCATTCTGATTTATTTCACTTAGTATAATGCCCAGAAGTTCTATTTCTGCCTTTGCAAATGGCAAGATTTCACTTTTTCTTTTCATCGCCAAAATAGTATTTCACTGTGTATATATACCACATCTTCCTATTCCACTCATCTGTCCTTAGGTACATAGATTGTTTCCATGACTTGGATAATTAACTTCTTTTCATTCTACAGCTCTCTACTTGTGACGAGCAAGCCATTTTTCCTGTAGCCCCAAAATATGCACCCATAGCACTATGCATGTATGAGTTTTTAAATCTCTCTCATTAGAGTGTCAATTCCATGTTTTCAAAACTGGATTCATTACTGTATTCCCAGCAAGTTCCCTACCGTGGCCTTTGGTACACTTTTGTTGATTAATCTATTCAGTTACACTATGGAATGGCAGATAGCCATTCTCTCACCTCCATACTTCATTTTAACTCTGAGAACAATCTTGGAAAATTTCTTTTTCTTTTTTTCTGCACTTACTAGGATCTGATAAGTTAGATATACAGAGTACAAAATGTCTTTGGATTTTGAAACAGGGCTCAAATGTATCTGGATTTGGGAGGATATGAAAAGCTGAAATAAAGATTCAAAGGTTGCTGAATAAGGGGACATGATGATCAGGGGCTAGCAATATGGTGTTCCATGGAGTCAGTTAAAGAAGGTGATATGGTGGTTATTTTTCTCATTTTTCCACATTAATCTTGTCATGGTTTAAGGGTTTAAAATGAATTAGTATTTTCTCAGGAACTGTGAAAACTGGGCAGAAGAGTTTTCCTGTACTGAGGATTCGGGTATTTTTATAACATTGATTCTATGGGAACATACGCTTCTGAGCTTGACAAGTTGAATAAATTGAATAAACAAAACTTTGGTAAAAAAATCATTCACAGCCTGAGGCCTACATATATCAAAGACAAGTTCTTTGACAAGTTTTTTAAGTACTGTGTCTCAAAAACATCTGTGTTTCATGAAGAGGCAAAGGAACTCTTTTCTTTTTGAAGGGAAAGATATTTTCATAAAATAGTGCTTTATATACACTATATAAAATTGTTGGATTTACTGCAGATAAATTATTCATCATTTTTCTGGGGCAATGCTAAGATTTTACAGTAATGGATAACTTTTTGCTTTATCTCAATAATGTAACTTTTAAAATATTTCCAGTTATGCTTTTTAAAATTTATGTCAGCATTTATGAGTCAGCAGTAACAGCTATCCAGAAAATTATTGAACTACTTAAGTATATTTTGTTTAATAGACCATCCATTCTTTTGCAATTTCAAGTTTACTATCAGTAACGAAAATATAATTTAAAAAGTGTTACTTATACATAACCTTCATTTCCCCAGATCTCAACTGTCTGTGGTTTATATTAGCAACATCACCAGGGAACACTTGAGCATTTGCCTGCACCTTTTCATGGAGGTTCTTAAAATTCTTTTTATTTCCCTTCAAATATTTCTCTTTTTTTAAGATTTATTTATTTATGCATACAAGCTGGGATGAGGCCAGAGGTGTTGGGTGGTGAGAGGATTCACCAGAGACAGAGTGGGGAGCAGAACAGGTGGAAATACACAGAAATACACTGCTGAGGGGAGCAGCAGGCTAGACAGGAGAGGTGTGTTGCACCATGTGGGAAGCTCCCTGGCCAGGGATGGAACGCGTGCTGCAGTGGCTCTGCATAGCTTCATAGTGCTGAGACTTAACCTGTTGAACCACCAGGGAGGCCCTCAAATATTTCTTTATTATTATTTTTATGGATTCCTTAGGAGCTGTCCTATTGGTGTTTTACAAGTACAGTCGTTCGGCTAGATGCTGTTCTGCCAGCCCCCTGGTGGTTTTCCCATTCTTCAGTGATACTGAAATGTTTTACCTGGCCGAACTGAAGCCATCCTGAGTGGTTTGTTCCCTCGCATTGTCTCCACTGTGTTTTCAGCCACTGCTGATGCTGTGTTAGGAATTGCAGACCTCGACAGGTGCTGGCGCCGCTTGCTGAATACCGTGGTGTCTTTGCTGCTGTAGCTGCTGTTCCCCTGTGCAGGCCCAGAATGCCTTGAGCTGGTGGTGGTTCCAAAGCAGTTTCACACTACAGCTGGCGAACTGCAGAATGTGTCTCTATTTGATAAAACATGCTCTTAAGCTTAGCTTCCAAAATACTTGTTTCACAATTGCACAATTGTTCCTTTTTTACATAGCTTTAAACAGGCATTCTTTCCCTTATCTATTTTGTTTGATTTTTATTATCTACTTATTTTCTGTAATTCTCAAACAGGAACCCATTAGCAGTTATACTGCGATACAAACCTTGTTTTTCTGGCAAGCAGTAGTTTTTCTGACCATCCTCTTGATGCAAAAGCTTTTTATCTCATCAGATATTAACAAATTTTTAAAATTCTACTTTGAGCCCATCAGTGCATGCCCTTAACCACCACAATTTCAATCAATTTGCTGCAAGAATAGCATTTTAGAAAGTTCTCTTGCTTTCTCATTCTTGTGATAAGCTGAATTGAAAATCTTATTCCAAAAAAGGTCAGTATTGATTATGGGAATAAAAGACACATAGGTCATACCGATACAATATGGAATGTGTCACAAAAACCAATGAATCAAAGCAAAAGCTTGTGTACATTATAATACAATTTATTCATATAAACAGATCTTGAAAGTCAAATGAAGGTTGATTTAAGTGTCTGTTGTCTACTTATCAACATAGAAAATAATTGAAAATAGAAAAATATTATGTAATGTAAATTATAAAATTTATTGTAATTATTATAACATATAATTTATTAATTGATTATTACGCTCACAAGCAACATTTTTAGGGCATATAAATATCCTTAAAAGTAGAAAGTAAATACAGTACACAATAAACTAAAACATTCTACTTACACTAAGAAATTTTTCTTGATCTGCTGATAGTTAAATGGAAAAAAAAATCTATCTTCAGCACATATTCTAATAGCATTGTCAAAAATAGTATCAACCAAAGCAATTTTGGAAATTTGCAATGATTTAGGTCACTACTTGGAGTTCAACTATAGGAGTTAAGGGTGCATTCTTTCAAAAGACTGCCCTCACTTTAGACAATAGGTATAAGCTGGGGGTTCTTTATTATTATTGTTTATGTCTTTTACATTATTGTGTATTCCCCATAGCTTCCCCATAGCTTATCACTGATTCACTCGTGAACCGTCAGCATAGTCCCTTGTGCTCTTTTCTTTCCCGTTTTGAGCCCTTATCTTCCCCCTCCTTCGCTGAATGTCACTTTCTTATTTGGCTCCCCTATATTCCTGCTATGTAAGTGAAGCCATTGGATAGTTTTCTTTCTTTCTGGCTTATTTCGCTGAGCATGATCTCTTCTAGCTCCATCCATGTTGCTGCGAATTGCATGTGTTTATCTGTTTTGATCGCTGAATAGTATTCCATTGTGTATATGTAACACATCTTCTTGATCCAGTCCTCTATTTTTGGGCATCTGGGTTGTTTCCATATCTTAGCTATTGTGAACAGTGCTGCAATAAACATATGTGTCGGAGGCCACCTCCGTGCAAAGTTATTGTTGGTTCCGAGGGTGGTGGAGAAGGCTTCCGTGACAGGAGGGAAGGGGAAGGGGAGTGAGAGAGAGCACACACACCAAAGAGTGATCAGGCTGCTCTGTTTATTGCCCCAACAGTGGGGTTTTTTATACCATAAAATTGGCTAGCAGGCATAGTTTCTAAAGATAATGATTGACTACAAAAATGAGGTAAAAATAACAGGATACATATTTTTGTTAAGCACATGATCGATTACATTTTGATTACAATCAGGAGGTTTCTGGGGAAAATATTTTTTTGCTTAAGGTAAATTTTCTGAAATATGAGGTATAAACATAATGATTAACCTTTGCCCTGAGCCTGGAGCCTAAAAGGCGATAGCGTAATGTCCTTTTTGCCTGGAAACCAGAATCTGATCAAAGGAACCATCTATTCCAACTCTCTGAAGTGGTTAATCACTGAAGCCATCTTATGCTGATTCCCAGAAGCAGGCAGGGGAATGTAAGGGGAGGGGGAGTAAATGTTTTTGTACAGGACACCAACCCGTGATCAGGCAAGAATGTACTTATCGAAGGAGCAGCTCGGCACCTGGACCCAATCATGGGGTCTTAGGCAATGGAGAGGTTATGTATGCAGGCATATCTTAAGAAAGCTATAGATCTAAATTAGAAAATATTTGTGAGTTAAAGTAGTTACAGGAAGAGATGTCGGCTCTTGGCTACCTAATAAGGAACTCTTCCTTGAAGGTCCTAGCTCCATGCTGCGCCTTCAGGCAACTCGGGCAGACCAGGGTGCGGCACATATGGGTGCATGTATCCTTTTGGATTAATGTTTTTGTGTCCTTTGGGTAGATTCCCAGAAGTGGTATTACTAGGTAATATGGAAGCTCCATTTTTAGCAGTTTGAGGAACCGCCATACGTAAGCTTGGGGGTTCTTAAGAAACCATACAACTGGCTGCAAATTTGAGGATTCTCACTTCTCCCTCTGGTTCAAAAATTCACTAGGATGCCCCAGAATTTGCAAACACACACACACACACACACACACACACACACACACACACACACACACTAAACATCTTAATTCATAGGTGTTGATTCTACATTAAATATCATTATGACTTAACATTCTATAAAGCAATCATGCAATAAATAGGAGTTAGGAGCCTGATCAGAGCAAAATGCTTTGTATTTAATTCTTCACATTCTGTTCATCTAAGTAAAATGTTGTAAGAAAGTTATAAATGGAAAATGCTTCTGTAGTCATGAAATTCTTGTTATTTTTTGTCCCACTGGCTATCTGTTATTTCTCTCTGACAAAAATCCAAGTATTGTGAAGATGCAAAGATCCCATCTTGGGTAAAATTAGATGGTGCCTGATAAATGACTTCTGGTTAGTGGGAATTGAATTCATCAAACTGTAGATCTAAGAAGTGAATTAGAACATCACTCAAGCAGATAGATAATGAGCAAGAATGTGTGATTTCCTGCTTGCCCTTTCTGTTGAAGCATTGAGTCTGGGTAGATTGGTTCAAACATGTGAATTATGGAAAATGTTGCAGAATTAGGATCAGCCTGTCATCCTGAAGACACAATGGTATAGAATTATATAGAATGGAATTAAAAAAGATCAAAATATAATTTTAATTTAAAAAAAGACTGGAAGTCATAAGAAAAATGAAAGGTAAAGATGATTTTCTGAGATAAAAGATAATATGGTTACAAAAGAAAGAACTACATGAACAAAACAATTGTAAACCTGATGGTGAAAAATAGAAATAAAAAATAGATAAAAATAGAAAAGTGTTACCACATTATAGCATAGATCAATGGAAAAGTAGACATAACAACTTTTCTTTAAAAAATGTTTTAAATTAAAATAATGAACAAATGCTATCATCAAAGGGTTCCTTTGAGCTCTCAAAGGAACAAATACAAAAGAAACACATAAAAATAAAAAGAGTTTTTGTAATTGATTAAAAATAATTCTAAACATGTAAACAAAAGCAATTTGTGCTAGAGAATGTTATCTTAAGAAACAACTTTTGAATCATGTAAATTTAAGCATACTCATATAACTAATGACTCAAAGTTTATCAAGTTCCTTTTTTTTAAAGTAGGCAAATAAAAAAGTTATATGTAAACCTACATACATATAATACCTGGCTGAGAGATATAACAAAATTCACATTTAAGAATGTGATAGCATTGCGAAAATTAGTACTGGTAAGCAATATAACCCAGTTAGTACTCAATATATATTCTTACCTAAACATGGATATCAAAATAATCTTTGAAAAAGATTGGAATAAAAAGATGACATGTAAATTATGAGAACATCAGAACAATAATCTGAGCTCTGAGCTTATGATTAAGTTGACATAATAGTTTTGGTACATATAATAATAGAGGTTTTTGAGTGAGACAAGCCTGTTTTAAATTTAAACTCCTCCAGTTACTAGATTTGTATTGTGAGATGTCATATAAATCTAAAGTTGGTAAATTTTTGTCTGGGGTCCATTTCGTACATGTTGAATTACATCTGTGTCAGTTGGTCTTGTGACTTATTCAGGTTATACTTGATGAGATCCTCCTTTATTCTGTCTTCATTTAATAAGAGTATACTATAGTTGCCTAAATTTATGGTTTAGGGAAAAGGATACGCTTGTGCATGACTTGTCAATTCAGGTTACATGATAAATTGTGGGCAGGTGGTCAAGTGTGTCATCTTCACTAAGACCTAGCATTAAACCTTCTCAAAAGGAAAAGTGGGGTGGGGGCCTTTGTAACCCCCCAATAAATGAATAAGAAAGAACAACTGAATGGAAAATGGGTAAAGGTTATTAACAATCAGTTCCCATATGTGATTCAATAATATGAGACCATATGTTTACCTTTTGAAAATCACTAATGTGAACATTAAACAACAGTGAGATAATTTCACATGCAACAGACTGGGGAATGTGTAAAGTCTGCCAATATCAAATGGTGATGAGAAAATAGCTACAGAAATATTTACTGTTGGTGCAACCACCTTTGAGAATATTAAAAAATATCTGGCAAAATAAAGATGGGCATATTTTCTACCTTGTCAACATACTAGTAATTCCTTTCCATACATTCACGTATAAAATCAACCTGTTGTTTATTGCAGAACTGTTGTAATCATGAGAAATTGTAGCAATTGTATATGTATTTATATGACTACATAGAATCATTTATAAGACTAAATACATAAAAACAATATACACGCATAGGCTAAATATGTAGAAATATTAAAAAGCATACAGTGACAAAGAATAAACTTATGCATTATACGTATACCAAAGGGAAAACTTGAAGCAACTTAATGTAGTATATACGATTTGATTCTCAATGATGAACACCTCAAACAAATAATGTGATAATGCAGTTGCATTATAAAAAAGAGCAATTGCAGCATAAAATCACAAAAACAATATATACACATAAACTTTAAAATCACACTAATATTGGCAGATTCCGTTGGTGAACCCATACACGTGTAATATAACTCTAAAGTACATGGCTATGGAAAGACAAACCATCTTCTTTAGAATTTGTTAAAATGAAGATTGGTGAGAATTATTGTGTTGTGAAGTATTACACAGGACTTCAACAGTTTCTTTTCTGTTTCTGTTCTCACAAATGATTACGATGCAACAAATGCTGGTATTCTCTAAACCCAGATGTAGACACATGGGGCTTTTCTTTGTGAACTTCCTCTATGTATTATGAAATATTTCTTTCAAAAACTATATAAGAAACAAACTACAACAACATAAAAAATGATCCAACACAGTCAGCAAACAGTGACATTTTACCTCCAAACTTGAATTTCAGCAAGAAATTCAGGAATCAAAAAAGGTCTCAGATCTGAGGTAGTCATAATAAAGAATAGAAAAACAGATTCTTCAAATCACAAAAAAACATGAGGTCAATATTGTTTTTGGATATGTGTGTGTATGTTTTTGGACATTTATGCATGCACACATATACTATTGGGGATATATATAAATATATACAGAGGATGAAAAGAAAACATTCAAATACAATGGTGATGGGTCACGGGTGAATCAATAGTGGGTTACCCAAGGGGCATACACAATGTAAAAAATATCAATAACAATTAAAAAAAGAAAAGAAAAGAAAAAATCAGATACAGTGTTTTATCGTTAGGAAATTATTTTAGTTCTTTAAATTTATTGCCTAAGAATTAAAGAAATTAAAGCATTATAAATTTTAGAACAAAGGTTTTAAAATCATGGAAGAAACTTAAAGATTTATGTAATAAAACTTTTTTCTAAATAATATACATCATACCTCACTAGGTTCTTGAACTTAACTTTGTACTTTAGATTAGCTGCTTCCTTTACTTTTGACATTTTAAATGAATGGGAATTAATAAAACAGTAGCCAATTGACATACACAATATTTCTTTCCCACTCTATATAAATGTGGTTTAATATGAGTTTCAATATAAAAGTCAAATGGCATTACACTAAGTTTAAATCAATGCTCTTGGTGGGAAGATAAGACTTCAATCTACTTAAATACAAGACTAAAAATGTCAATAATTCTAAATGTAAGACTAATATATAAAATGATGGTGAGGCAAGAAGTCTAATGGACCACAAGTTAGAACATGATAATTAAATGTCATTTTCCTTAGAAATTTCACTTTTAATGCCATTGTGAAATGAATAAAAGGGTGTTACCGTATTTCACATTGTAGGTGGGAAAGGTTATATTAATATGTTAACTATAGAAAACTATACTCAGAGAAAACTATACTCAGTATAAAAAACTATACTCAGAGTATCCACATCAGAAGTTGATAGTATTACTTCATAGAGGAATTTTTTCATTAAATTTAAACATTTTATGGAATTTTTATTTTGCAATGAGTATAAAATAACACAGGATTTCTCCCCTCGGGTACATTCACCGTGGGACAGGAAGTGTCACCACGGAAATCAGAATCAGTTCTATGTATTGTTCTCCTGTTTTGTTTTTAAATCTCACCACATTCTCATGACCTAACTAATTCCACTTGTCTCTTGCCCTTTAGTTTGTAGTTTCCATACTCAAATAATGTGCTAAGTGTGCTCATAAACAGATGATAGAGATCTGATGGTTATTTAACAGTGATCTGTTCTTAAGCTGTTCATTTTTAATTTTTATGTTGCTTCAATATTTTTTTCTGTTAATAAAGGACCTGGGAGAAGGAATCAAAATGTTTAAATATGTCAAAGGTGACCAATTCTGAGTTTGTATCTAGAAAGCTGTTTTGGATAGTTCTAAAATAAAATGCCTTTTTAATGTAATTTTTTTTTAAGACAGGCAGTTTCATTTCAAATCAATAGTGCTTTGTTTTAAATTCATTTTTGCACATTTGACACTAAATTTTTTTTTGTTGTTAATTTAGTGATTTATCAAACTCAGGCATTTAAAAAATTTTTATGACATATCAGGGAAATATTACTTGGAGAAACTAAGATTATTTTCAGGTTATCATTGATTCTTCCCTGTACCAACCAAGATAATATTTTCAATGAATGATATGAAATAGTCAAGAGTAGAACACGTGATATGTGTTGAGGTAAATTTGTCCAACACTCAGTCATTTGAATATCTCAGCATCCCAGAATCAGGTGTAAACAAGAGATAAGCTCAACCCTGTACTTCTGGTTGCAGGTTTCACAATTGGAAAGCCATGTGGAGTATACTCTGTATTGGTCCATGCAGTGCATGGCGAGAGGCAGATTGACTCGTTTGGCTAATGAAGAAAAGTCTACTGAGGGGTGAAATCATGTTTATTTCATTTTCAATTTTTTTACAAAAATATTTAAATCATTTAAATGTATAAAAGAATCGGAACACTCTGTTACATGCCATATATATATATATATATATTTATATATATTTATATATATATATATTTATATATATATAAAAGCATTGAGAGTTAAATCAAATATAGACCTGGTGTTTACCCTTGAGAATTTTCTTTCAGAGATAGATAACATTTGTGCAGACACCAAAAATAAAATATTTAAAAGATGAGGACATGTAGGCAGTCAGGCAATCCTGGAAATAATTTCAGAGATGTTTCCTCTGGTCCAAAATGTGCACCAGAGTTTAGTGATATGTCACTATTGATGTAGTAGGCTATTAGTCAAAGTGAATTGACTGAAGCGTGGATCAACAGAAAGACAATTTCCACAGGGGAAAATGCACATCCAAGCACTATCCATTTTTACTTTTTTTTTCCCCCAAGAGATAGATATAAAATGTTTCCAAAGGTTTGTTTCTATGTTTCTCTCAGTCTCTATATAACCTGAAATTTATTTCCTGTTTTCTATGCTGATTGACTCCCTAGTTTATGAAGTCAGGAAATACCAATGTGCCATTCATTTATAAGACAATTATTTGTTACTTCTTTTTATTTGCAAAATTCCAGGCTAGAATTTTGAAGTTAAATAAGATTCAACCTTTCTCTTACTGAACTTAGTTTTATAATTTTTACCAGAAAAATGATGCGGTAGAGTTGCGAGGAGGGAGCTAGAGACGTTTTTACAGAGAAGAAGAATTTTTGAGCTGACAATTATGTAGGACTCATTAGGAAGAGAATCCTAGAGAAAATTCTAAAGTTCCAAACTTAAAATTCATTATGCATGAGGTACCTTTGAAACTGCCAGTAAATTAAGATTGTTGGAAGACAGCATTTAGAGGAGAAACAAGAAGTCAAGGTTGAGAAATGTTCACATTATGATTGCTATTGATATTGTAAAATATTATCACAAACTTAGTGAAACAGTCATTATTATCTTAGAATTCTAAAATTTAGAAGTCTTTCCCTGGGACTAGGTTCAAGATTTATTCAGAACTGTTGCCCTTTATGGAGGTTCTAGGGACATATACCTTCCCCCACTCATTTAGATTGTTTGCAGATAACAGTTTCTTGCATTTATAGGATGGTTGTTCCTGTTCCTGTTTACACTGTTCAACAAATTTTTACGAAAGTCATGTTACTGAAATAAAATTAGTCATTTCCTGTCAATTTGTATGTGCTCAACATGAATATGACAGTCAAATTCTAATTTTGGCTCTAGTTTTTTTTTTTGTATCTACAATAAATTAATGTTTACATCACAAAATGCATGCCAATAATAATAGGCCTATGGTTCATACCTGTAAAAACTCAAGTCATAGAATACTTCTTAGATTTCTTCGCTTGTCTCTTGTACTGCTGTTCAGGAATAGAATGGATGGAAGACGGTTTCCATTGTGCAAAAGCACAACCTTAAGACTCAGTTTTGAAGAGTCTAGGAATAGTCTCCATTCTTGTGGGTCATGAGTGATTTCTAAGGCATTCATGAGGCCCTCAATAGTGGAACAGAATACCAGAGTACTTTCCTTCTGAAGAAAGCCTCCAACTGCTGGTGGCGCTTTCGATAGAAAGTCATTGTGACATCTTCTAGAAGATTCCATTGTTGGAGTCTTGATCCTAGCAATTCTGCCTTGTTCTTGGAGAAGTCCAAATCACAAACCAGGTCATTGAGTTCTTCCTGTGTTAGTCTGTGTCGGGTTGATGATGCACCACAGTGAAAATCTGGATCACTGCATGCTGATGAAACAGAAGAAGAACAGGTTGGCTCACCCTTGTCCTCATCAGATGAATCAAGAGAATATTCTGCTGGAAGTTCTGGAATAGGAAGTCCCTCACTATGTGGAACTGGTCTCAATGCAGAAGGAATGTTTGGGTAGACTACTCTTGAATTCTTTTGCTTTGTTATTCCTCTGGAAAGAGGAGGAACCAAGCAGAAGGAACAGTCTTTTATGTGGTTGCTTGGCTCTTTCCACACCATGGGGACTGCAGACGGCATTGATGGTCTTTTGCCATTGAACCACTGTGAAAGCTGTGTTATACATGGAGCACAGTGTATATGCAGGGCCCAAGGCTTGTCTTGGTCACCAACTTTGTATCCGAAGTAAAGATGATAAGACTCCTTCACTTGAGAAGTGATACTTTTGTTTGGCAAATGTCACTTCCCCACAAATAGAGCAGAAATTTTCCATGCTATTAACACACTTTCTAGGCATTACTGTTCTGTATTATGCCTAAATGGATAAAATAAGAGCAGTTCTATGGAACAGTAGCTTAAAGTGTCTCGCACAAAGTCTGAAATATTTTCAATGCTCAACCTTCCTAACAGGGCTTTATCTAGTGCACTGCTGACGTCAGCTTCCTTAAGCAGCCGCCTGGCAGTAGTATTGCATTGCATCAGAAAATGATGCAATCAACTCTGGATGATGTGTGCATGATGGTATTATGCATTGCGATGCAGTATTACATCATTCTAGGCTGATTTAGGATGTTGTTGCAGTCCTACTGGATAAATTTACGGTGTGAAACATACAAAATGAATTATATGAAATATCTTCAAAACGAGAGCTAATAAAAAATTTTGAGGGTCATATTCATGTTCAGCACACCAAGCTAATACAGATTAGGGTCCTTTTAAGTAAGTAGCAACCTCACTGTTAACCAGTGTTTCCTCAATGACCTTTTCCAAAAGCCCATTTTTGATTTTATAACTGCTACTTATGTGTTGTCTGTTTCCTATAATTTCTATATTGTTTTCTATTTATTTCTACTTATTTTTATATTTCTTTCTATCATTTGTTGTTAAGTTTGACTTTATTTGCTATGTAACTACTTAGTATTCTTTTCCCTATTTACAAAAATTACTGATTTCTATGTCATTGTGTTATAAATGGAAATGTTTTTCAGGCTGTTGATTCTTAGGGGAAAAATGAGACTTTAATAATTATATGGTAAATGTTTTAAAACTTCCATTGGGGCTTAATATTAATGTATATTTCTTATGTTTATAAAATTCTACATGTAGCTATTAGTTAAAGTTTTATACTTGGATTATTCAAATTTTATGCATTTTGTTTTATTTATTACCTCTTTTACATATTAACTTCTAAGAGAAGTAACAAGTACAATTCAATATTTTATTATTGCTTTAATATTTGGGAACTATGTTACTCATGGTATAAGACACGAGAGGTGAAATCTATAAAATTTGTAATGAAGGGATAGCCATTATCTTGTCAAGGAGTTTAAGTAATTACCAGGAAAAATAAAAAAAAAATAGGAAACCCCTCAACATATTAATAAGAGTAATAAAAGAATTAGTATGATGAAAGTCTGATAAAAGAAAAAAAGCTATCTTAAGAATATTAGGAGTACATAGTATTTTATCTAAATTTGTAAACTTTTATTACGGAAACAGCAAATATTATACGTAACAAACTTTAGGTATATTCCTTAATATATATAAGTTAATACATTACTGGTGATATTATTACTTCTAATGTCCAATATTACCGTCAGTCATATGTCCTCACTACAAACTAATTTCATTAGCTTGAACAAATCGTATATCCTCTCAGCCTTAATCTACTCTTTAGTAGAGTAAGTAAAATAATAGCCTCCTGCCTCAAGAAGTTGTTGTGAGGGTTAAACGAGATAATGGATATTATATTAACAACATAAGACATATGTAAGTACTAGAGTTCTGTTTGGTTTTCTCATTATATTTTGTAGAATGGTATAAAATGAAAAAAACAATTACCTTTGGGGCTAATGGAACTAGTTGTTGGTGGGGACAGGTGGGCATCAGAAATTCTATCTCCAAATTTGCCCACTTAACAGCTATGCTCTCCTTCATGGACTCAGAGATTTTCTTTCTTCTTTGTGTTCAATTGAGGTTGTTCCTTGGCCAAATGTAGAACTTGGTTATGAGTCTATTGGTATGCATGTCAGTGATTGAAACCTGTGTTTAAGTCTGCAGCTTATTGCATATCATGAGTGTAAGAGCAGAATTATGTGACAGGAATAAAACAATTGTTCACTTAGGGGACAAATACATTGCCTTCTTTTCTGGGCCTTATGCAAACCTATGAAAAGATTTTCCTTCATAAGTTTAAAAATGTCTGGCCTCTTACATGTGATTTATGAAAATAGACTGAATGGATTCTGAAGAACAAGCAATTTGAAAGCTTTTTATTTGCTTCTATGGGAATATAACAGAGAAGCCAGAAGCAACAAAATAAGTTTATCCCGTTGCTTGTTATGTCAGAGATGCCTCAAGGTACCTTATAATAATGTACTATGAATAATTCTGTCTTAACACTAAAGCTTAATAAGAAAATATAA
>PVIJ01008813.1:0-71295 GCA_004024925.1 Scalopus aquaticus
TGAGTATGATCCCCTGTAATTCCATCCATGTCGCTGCAAATTGCATGTGTTTATCTTCTTTGAATGCTGAATAGTATTCCGTTGGCCAACACCCCAATTCTATGCAAAAAAGTAGAAAAATTTTTTTCAAAATGGTTCTAATGTATAAAGTGAGCTTTGCAGTAGCCAGCTATTTTCAAAAGTTCAGGAAAGTGAACATCAGTACAATTCAGAGCCTGCAACCACCACCTGCACTGTTTAAAGTTCAAGTATCTGGAGTTCTGTGCAACAAGTCCTATAAACTGTAGCAGATACCCATTTGTTTGGAAGAAACATTTACATGTAAGGAACTTCCTGCTGGAAAGTATCTTGTCTGATGGTTTAGTTTGCAATAGCGCTTGTCACTGATAAACGGAAGTCTGCCACTCACTGAAGTGCTCAGCTTAGGGCACGCAGCATCATCCTGCGCTCACTCTGCGTGTTAGAGCACATCTTTTCTTCTGCCTTTGACCAATGTATTTAAAACAATCGAATCTGTTAGTTTAAAACATCTTTTTTATTAGCAAGTCTGGTTATTTGAAATTGAGTTGTGGGTGTCTGAAAAGCAGATAATTATGTACAGTTACTTCAGAAACATCACGCTTGGACTGTTCTGTTTTCAGGCTGAGGTTGATAAAAACATAGAACTTTTGAGAAAAAAGGACGAAGAACTAAGCTCTGCTCTGGAGAAAATGGAAAACCAGTCTGAAAACAATGACATTGATGAAGTTATCATTCCCACAGCGCCACTGTACAAACAGATCCTAAATTTGTATGCAGAGGAAAATGCTATTGAAGACACTATCTTTTATTTGGGAGAAGCCTTGAGGCGGGGAGTAATAGACTTGGATGTCTTCCTCAAGGTATGTCTTTGTCCACTGTTTTCTAGGGTTTTGGACATTGTGTTTTATAGGCACTGACCTTGAAAAATCACAAACCTAGAGGGTTTCCTTCCCTGAAGGTGGGTTAACATCTGTTGTCTTTCCAGAAGAGCATGGTCTTCCCACCAATGGAGGGCTGAGGATCATTTTGGAGTAGGGGGAAAGTAGGCTAGAGGCTCCAACTCAGACAGCATCAAGCTGAATGTAACTCTTCTTACTATTATGCCTGAGTGGGTCGGGAGGTAAAATCAGAATGAGATTACTGGCTGCATGACCCTTTTTTCTGTTGACTTTTTTAGAGTTTCCCGTATCAAACCACCCGGCAAAGTATTGGGTTGCCCTGCTGGTATTAGTCTCTCTGAATGTTAGGCTTAAAGCTGTTGGACAGACGTGAAAATCTAGTAAGCCAAGTTTGGCTATTGTTGAAGCTACTATTTCTAAATAGCAGCAGCTACCCTTTGGATCTTCAGTCCAGCCACTGCTGGTTTTCAGTGTACATGCAAAGCTGGCCAGGTCGCTCGCTGATCTTGCCTATCTCTCTGTGAGTGGCCAGATGATGCACGCGCACATGTATGGCTGGGTGTAAACTGGAGACCCAGAAAGGACTCCGTTTCTGTACAGTCCCTATGTAAGTTCTATGCTTGGGTGGCATAGCTTAGGAAAAGATGCACATGGAAAGTCAGGAGACACCAAACTAATGGCTGACCTGGTGCTATCCATCTCTGCTTTCCCCTTCTTGAAGCCATTATCAGTTTTGTGGGTAACTTTTGTTTGGATCATAGTGCTAGTTTCCCTGGCATCTTGATTATCTCAAAATGTAGCTCAAACTCATGAGTCAGATCCTGCAATGTGGCATTTTTCCTGTGAAGTAGTAAGCCTTTAAAGGGTCTTAGAAGACCACTTTAGCACACTCCACCAGCATCTACCTAGTGGAGTTTTTACAAGCCACATGTGATCAGGTGTTGCTTTCAAAGAAGGGTTGACATAAATCATGAGTTTAGGATTCTTTTCATGCCTGGCTCCAGATTAGTCATTCTAATTCTGAACTCTTAAACTCTCCCCCTCCTCCCAGCACGTGCGTCTTCTGTCTCGTAAACAGTTCCAGCTGAGGGCACTAATGCAAAAAGCAAGAAAGACTGCTGGGCTCAGTGACCTCTACTGACTTCTGACATCACCTGGAGATTGAGCTCTTCTTAATGCGTTCTTTTCTCTTCCTTTCTCTTGTCAGTAGGTGCCCAGAATAAGTTATTGCAGTTTATCATTCAAGTGTAAAATATTTTGAATCAATAATATATTTTCTGTTTTCTTTTGGTAAAGACTGGCTTTTATTAATGCACTTTCTATCCTCTGTAAACTTTTTGTGCTGAATGTTGGGACTGACTATGCTAAATAAAATTTGTTGCATAATTTTTCTCCTCTTTATTCAACTTCTTTAGACAAAATCTTAAATTTTTTTGATTTAGCAGACAAAGCATAATACTCATCTTAAACTGCTATGTGTACATATTTTTACATTGTAGAGGAAGTTATATATTTTTTATAGCATATACATGAACATAGGTGTCGGCCAGCTAGAATAAAAGAATATACTTGATGAAAAGAATCAGAATTTCTGTAACACAGTAGACACACATCATACGGTGTTTTGGACCAGATGGCAAGTCCAAGGCAAGGTACTTATAACCGAGTCACTTAGGGATTGTACCAAGTAACTTGTTTCCAACATCTGGATGCTAAATCAAAGAGCAAGCTAAGAACTGTTCCCTTTTCCTTTTCAAACTTTTAGGAATACAGAGTCCACATGTAATCCTCAAATGACTGTCTCTTCTTCAATAACTTTAGAATGGTAGACTTAAACTTTAAAGCTTGACTTTCTTCTGAATTTTCCAAAGAATTTCTGTACGCTTTTTCAGAAGGGCCTCCTCTTGAGGGGTCAGCTTTACCTTTATGACATCTGTAATGCCACTCTCTCCCAGGATGCAAGGAACACTAAGGAATACTTCTTCATTTATTCCATAGAGACCCTGAAAGTAAAAGACTAAAGTATTCCTTTTGCTTTCTTACTTCAAATACAGTTTTGCAATGTGAAAAGTAATTTCTGGGTAAAGGACTATTTAATAGATTTTGAAGCATCAGTAGGGGCAGAAAGATTTCCAAGACAGAACAGTTTAAAACAGACATTTTTTTTGTTCAGATTCATCAGCCATCTTTTCACATAGACCCTACCCCTGCCACCAGCTCCAGCAGGTTTGCTGGAACAACCTCCTTTTCCTGTCTCCTTGCCCCCCAAATTCTATGAGAGCATCACTTCAACATTCCTAATACTTTATTCCATTTTGTTTTAACCTCCCACAGACTAACAGAGGCAACTTAGCCAGGTCCCAGCTTCAGCCTCCCCACAAGAATAACTGCTAATATTTTTGTACTAGTGCTGCTTACCTAGTTCTCTTCACTAGACCATCTGAGAATAAATGATAAATAGCAAAACCTATCGACAGTGGTTCCCTATGTTAATAGGTGTGATGAGTCAGTCCATTCAATTAAATAATAAAGATGAAAGAATACTTTCATTATCTAATTGAATAATAAATACTATGCTAGGCCAGGACAAAGGTATACAGAAATAGGTTTCCCTCCCCTTTCTGTTTCTCTTCAGCAGCGGCAAAGAATAGATTTTATGAAGAAATTCCTCCAGATGATCAACCTCATCTTAAAAATTGTCTTTCATATATGCTTTTTTATCCATGTTTATGTAAACTAATTTTTCAAACATGACCATCCTACCTTATAGTAGAAACTGGATGCACTCTCCTCAGATTCTTCAGAATACTTTGTTAAATCAGCTACAGATGAGGCAGCACCCCAAGAAATATATCTTTCTTTTTAAGCATCTCATATCCACTGGAAAGTAAGAAAAATCATGAACTATAAGTTAATGAAGAAATACTTACCAAATGTCCATTTTGTGGCAGCCTGACAATGCCATAAAATAAAATGTTTTCATCAATAATTTCTCCTAGAAATTTCTTAAGGATTGGTTATTTAAACAGTTACAGGGTAAGAGATCTAGAAATTAATATGTAGTCAGCGTTACCACTAGCAGCAAGGACTATAAAAACAGTTTAAAAGAACATAATGTCAGCAAACAAACAGGTGCCTCCTGTGTGGTAGACACTGCCTTAGGCTCAGCAGTGGGCATGACAGGCTCTGTCCCTGGCTGTTTTAAGAATTTATAGTCTGGTGAGTTTGATGATCCACAAAAGTCGAAGTGCTAGTGTAGGGAAAGTATGGAAAAAAGAATAGCACAACATGTACTTAAGGCACCTAATCTTATCCCTCTAGCAGAATCAGGCTCACAACCAATTTCCAAGATAGTGAAGTTGCAAAACTGTTACCTGGAAACTACTTGTTTATAAACATTTCCCCACTGCACAGGATCTTTATCAGTTCCTATATCTGGGTACAGATCTTTCAGTGGGACCCCAGCAATGTTCACCACACAGGAACTCAGAAAAAGGCAACAAAAGTCCATTTACAACATGGTACTATTTAGGATTTTTAAAACCTTCACACAACAGTTAAAATTGCACTAAGTACTTTTCAACTAGGAATGTCCACTGAACAAAAAATTCAGATGTCGATAACCCTCCCACCCCAAATCTGTAAAATTAGAATCTCCACAGATAAGGCAGACAATTCCATCATCTTAGCAGAGATCCTCCAAGTAAGAAAGTGACAGTTTTAAACTTTTATTACTTTAAGTCTTTTTTCATAGACAGGATTTATGTATTAAATTAGGTAGGTTTCAAGGATTCTTAGCCAGAAGAAATTAAGAGGGAATAAAGAAGCTATCACCATGTATGTTAATTTTCTTGTTAATTTAAAGAATTCATGTTACTTGAATTACACACTAGAGTGTCCCAAGTAAAATATAAACTGCATTATACTACTTATGACTGTGTTATGAAAGTCTTATAATTTTAACCATCATATGTAAGATTACAGTATCATTCTCATTATTTCAAATTTGCATTTCTGGTAGATTATTTTCTTATAAAAATGTTTTTTAAAATTATAACACAGAAGGGCTTTAAGAAGACTAGAAGTCCTTTCTCCCACCCAAGAGAAATTATATTTTACTTTATGATTAACTGTATGATCAATAAGGTCTAAATATATTTCAGAGAGCATGGACAGCTGACTGATTCTTTTAGACTTAACCACTTGAGTCTCCGTGCTCTACAAGGACCAACCCATGACAGCTTTCAGGGTGAATACCAAGCCTCTGCCCAATAAAGAAACAAATGGGCAGTGTCCAGATTACAGCCACTCCCAATAACTTGGTTTTTGGGAAATGCACTCAGCTTCCAGGCTATGTAGGTTAAGATATCCACTGAGAAGAAAAATTTACAGTCAGAAAAAGTTCACATCTAAAATATGTATTTTCAGATTTTATCAAAATTTAAACTTGATAAATCTGATGTGTTTTTTGGGGGGTGGAGAACATGGATCTCTGTCCAACTCCAGCTATACCACAATTCCAACAATATCCACCCTATAGAAATATTTTTAAAATGGGAGGGGTGGGTACTTCGGGCAAGAGGGTCAAATGTATGGTGAATGACGGAAACTATACTTTTGGTGGTCATAATGTATGTATAAATGTGAAATTATGCTGTACACCTGAAACCTGTATGTTACCAACAATTGTTACTTCAATAAAAATTTTCTAATTAAAAAACTTTTGTTCTTACTTAGACTGTTGTGCAGAAACACAGTAAGTTCAATCCATAAATTTTGACAAACATGAATAATTCCCTGATCAAGTCTTTCAAATTTTTTTCCTCAGAAAATAACCATTTAGAGCAAAAAGCTTAGTTAATAAGCAAACAGAAAAAAAAAGTATACACAGACATTGTTAAGTAAAATATAAACAGGTCTTAGTCCCAGTAAGCAAGAGAAAATTTTTGGCATGTTTTGGGTATGTGAACTGCTTTTAAACATTATTAGCTTTATCAGAGCTTTTTTCTTACTGAATTAAAAAAGTGGTAACTTAGCCAAAAGGACAATGTAGCTATAGTAACAGCAAACAATTTTCAACCAAAGAGCATTGATAGGGATAGATAATACATAATAATACATGCAAGACTCGAAAATATAATCATGAACTTAAGATGCAACTAACAAAGTAGCCTCAAAATACATGAAGAAAAATTGGGAACTGCAAGGTGGATTTGATAATTATAGCAGACAATTTTAATATTAGACATTGATAGTAGTAATTGAAAATGAGGAATTTGGTAAAACCAATAAAATTGTGACTAGATCTTTATGCCCAATAAAGTCCACTTTTCTCCAAATATAGGTGGGACATTTATAAATTCTATTAAACTAGGGCAAAAAGTAAACCTTGAACAGATTTCAAAAAACTGTTAACCCACATTTCTCATCTCATTTTAAGTTAGAATGAACCACAATAAAACAATTTTTTAATGTTTCAAAGCTAAAAATATATTCAAGACTGAGTTAAAGTGGAAATAAAAAGGAATTACAAAATATTTAGAACTAAATGACAAAAATACAATCAAAGATGGTACTTGTAAATTATCATTAAAATTATTTTTTAAATAGATAAAAATGTAATGTCAAGAGTCACTATAAAGTAGAAAGAAGGTAACACAGTAACATTAAAAAACCAGCTTCAGTAAAGAAGAATACAAACTCTTGAAATGGGAATTAAGAAATTAGAAAAATATTTTATTAAAACTGGAGGAGAGGGCCTCCCCGGTGGCGCAGCGGTTAAGCGCTGCGCTGTGGAGCTGTCGGCAGCGGCGACGCGAGTTCGACGCCCGGCCAGGGAGAATCCCGCATGGCGTGGCAGACCTCTCCTGCCTTGCCCGCTGCTCCCCTCAGCAGTGTATTTCTGATCTGCCTGTTCTGCTACCCGCTCTGTCTCTGGTGAACCCTCTCGCCGCCCCACGCCTCTGGCCTGCACCCCAGCTTGTATGTATAAAAAAAAAAAAAAAAAAAAATTCTTAAAAAAAAAAAAAACTGGAGGAGAGAGCAAAATGGCAATGGCCTGAAAAGAATCCCTCCTTGATGGTCTCTCACCTTAGAAAACAACCACAAATTTTTAAAAATCTGAACTTCTGGCTAAAAGACTAGAAAAAAGTAAAACTGAAAGTCAGTAAAAGGAAATAAAACTTAGCAGAAATCAACAAAATAGAGATGCAAAAGACAATTGAAAAGATGAATGAAATCAAGAGCCAGTTCTTTGGAAAAAATGAACAAACCTTTAGCCAGACTCAGAGAAAACGAAATCATTATTTCATTCTACCATTATTAAATCCAGCCACCCTCCAAAAAAATTCTTAACAGTCAAAATAAGGCTGACCTGGATTGCTAATAATCATCAGTTTGCAGCAGTGACTGCACTGGATAATATTGGAAATCATTAATTTAAACATACATTGCAGTGGACTAAATCAAGGCACGTCTCTATCTGGCGTGCACCTGCTGTGATAATCACTACGCTGGAGTTTGCAGTGACAAGGTAATCTGGGGAAAGATTTGTTTTTTTGTTTTTTTTTTTTAAAGATTTATTTATTTATACATACAAGCTGGGTTACAGGCCAGAGGCATGGGGAGGCGAGAGGGTTCACCAGAGACAGAGTGGGGAGCAGAACAGGCAGATCAGAAACACACTGCTTAGGGGAGCAGTGGGCGAGGCAGGAGAGGTCTGCCGCACCATGTGGGATTCTCCCCGGCTGGGCGTCGACCTCCTCAAGCGCTGCGCCACCGGGGAGGCCCTAATCTGGGGAAAGATTTGAATAGAAAATGGATTATGGAAGAAAACATCTGACACTCAAGTATACATTTCCTGCTCAGTTCAATAACTGCACTGTTTACTGAACAGTGGCTCCCTTAGATCTACATGCCCACTATTGTGGCATGTTAATTTCAGGAAATTAGTCCTAAATTCTCCTTGTACATTATTTTTCAACCCCACTAACATACTTTTACACTTTACAGTGTAAGAAGTCAAAATATACATTATCCTGGTAAATGAGAATGTTAAAGATAGATGTGGTTAAGACCATTAGCCAGGCATATTTTGGTTCATGTAATTGGTCAAATAACTATCTCCTGGGTGCCAAATAAAGTATAGCAGCTAAGTTAATAGGTTTCTCAGTAGAACTGAGTTCAAACCTATGTGATCGCTTTCATTATCTTACTTTGACAATGTATCATCTATAAAACATCACAGAGTTCTATTGAAGATTGATAATATGTATAAGTGCTTACTTAACTATGACATAAAGTGGGAAATCAATTAATGTTAACTGGCATGATATCTTATTACTGATGCTCATAGCTTGGTCTGGTGCTGTAGGAAACCTTATAAATAAATTAAGTACAACCTAATGAATCTGAGCATGTTATGAGAATACAGAGTAAGAAATACTAGCTTTAGCTGTGAGAACTGGGGAAGTCTTCATAAAGGGAAGTACATATATGATTTTCTTAGTTATTCATGTATTGGAAAATTTATAGTTTTTAATTATGACATTCACCTTTGCTAGAAACAATATTTGCCATTTTCATGAAAGGGCTACCATGTTGGACATTCACTGTCCCACCTACCAATTTGCCTTCATCAGCATTCACAAAAGCAAGTTCATCACTCAAGCCCTAAAGGTCAAAAGTAGGGGGAAGGGGGATGTACTCTTGATTAATGTAAGAAATGAAGGAAAATAATATATTTTCATATTTGCAAAAAAGACCACTAGAAGATACACAGATTTTGTGAGGAAGGCTGGATGGAAACAATGAAAATGTGATTTCTTCATGTAGATCTTCCCATGTTATTTTTTAACTTCATAAATGTATTTTACTTTTGAAAAATACTTCAATTATTCTAGCCTATTAAAATTTTCACAAACAAAAGAAACAATGCTTTTGTGCTAAAGCTTAAAAATGATCAAGTATCTATAATTAAAGTGTACATTCAACCCTCTATAAAAATGAAGGTGAGGGCCTCCCTGGTGGTGCAAGGGTTAAAGTTTCAGCACTATGAAGCTATTTGCGACCACTGCCCCGCCCGGAGTTCGCCCTGAGTTCGCCCTGAGTTCCATTCAGGCCAGGGAGCTAACCCAGCAGACCTCTTCTGTCTCACGCACTGCTCCCATCAGCAGTGTACTTAAGTCCATCTGCCTGTTCTGCTCCCCCCCCACTCTGTCTCTGGTGAATTCCCTCACCCTCTGCACCTTGGCCTACACTCCAGATCTCATATGCATAAATACAAATAAATCTTTTTTAAAAATGAAGGTGAGCAGAATATTCAGTCTCTGTATTTACAACCCGCAGTTCTTTTTCCCTAGATGCATTGGCTTTTAGCAATTATTCTATTCAACTACTAAATGTCCAGTACACTAGGCACTCTTCCAGACTCAGGATACAAAGCTCAATAACATAAAAAGTCCTGCCCAATTTCATCAATCCTAAGAACATTAAAACTAACCTAACATGAATAAGGAAGGGAAACATACTAGATTGAAAGCAGATGTTTAAAATAAAAAGATTACTGCTTTTGGTACTAGCAAGACATCTATCACAACTAATAAGTTGCACACTCTTTTTTTCCTACCTCCTAGTTTTCTTAGTTTTATTTGTAAGCTAAGAATCCTCATAAAGCCAAGGGGTACCTCATATTGTCATCACATAATTAAAGTGAATGGAAAGGCAACACATGATAGTCACAAAATTAGAAAAAGCACGCCCTTCTAGAAGGAAGAATTGGAAACCGCAAAGACCACCACTTATAAAAGGGTTGCTCCGAGCTAAGCCAGCAAGGAGTGCACAGCTCTACCCCCGCTCCCAGCCACGCCACGCTATCCCTCCGCCTTCACGCCATTTCCTGAAACTTGCACAAACGTATGCAGTATCCTTGCCTCCAACCAAGAAAAACTTGGTTAACCCTATGGCAGAACACAACTTAATTTTAGCAAGATGCTGATTGCACAAGCCATACCTACAGATCCAGTTCCTATAATGGAGACTTTGGTGTGATGAACGGCCTTCTCTAAACTGATCTTCTTAATTAGTTCACGCATCACAGTCGCCATCTTGAAACCCTAACAAAGGGAAGAAAAACCTCACAGCCGCTTCCCACTTTGAAACTGCTCGGTAGTAAGGGGCATATTGAGAACTCCAGTGGCTGCAGACACAACGGGAAATAACAAAGATGACTGGCAAAGAAGCTGCCGGCAGCACAGCACCCAGGAGTCAAAACAAAGGGATGAGGACGATGGATACAGGTAAGGTGAGCAACTTGGGAATGAAGGAAGGGAAAGGGGCTGCTCTGCCAAAAAAAAAAAAAAAAGGATTACAGCTGGTACACTCTCCCTCCCATCCCCCACTTGGCCTCTCTTCCCTCACCACCTTCCCTTTTCCCCTCCCTAGCAATTAGCTCCAGGATCAAGCTGGGGGTGGGGGGGGGTAGGTCCAGGGTGGAGAACCCCCAGTTGTGACGAACTTCCCACCACACTCAACAGAGGTGTAACGCCAGCCAGGTAGGATGCGTGAGGCCTGGGGGGACACAGAGACATCCTCAAGGAAAATAAATTCATTCCCTCAGCACCTATTATCTTGGCGTTCCGCGTGACTCCTGCAGCCCAGCTCATGGCCACTCACTCAGAAGCAAAAGAAGAAAATGGAATAAAACGGCAGGAAGCAGATAGAGACTGGGGGTGGGGGGTTCTGTTGACTGACGCACGCAAGGCCAGGCCCAGCCGTGGAAGCTTCGTGGAGGCCGTGGAGGGCCATCACTTTTGGCACTGGCTCAAGGCCAAGAGGCAGGCTCTGAGGCCTGCACCTGCAGCCAGTCAGGTGCGCGCTGGGTAGGGTGGAGCTTTCCGTAGTTGGCCAGGTCGAATGAATCCTTGGTCTGCAAGCCTACCAAGTGCCACGGGTGGACCTCCGTTGTCAAAGTATTGCTTGCTCAGAACTTACACATCCCAGGGCCAAAGTAAGTTTATGTGTGACCAAACCTTGTCTGAATGTATCCAGTAAGGACTTTTGGGCATGTGCCTGGGAAGTTTTCGCCAGGGCTGTAGGAGAAAGGGACACCAAGCTACTTTTTACCACCCACAAATGGGAGCTGTAGTAGAAAAAAAAAATAAACATTTTTAAAGCCCTCTATGCAAAGAGAATTTAAAGTAAGATATGAAACCCTGGAAAATTTGACCAGTACGGTGCTAGTTGATAACCATATCAACAAGAGAAAGGAAAACTCATTTATGAAGTCATTAAATGTAAAATCCAAAATTCCCCCTTTACCCCAAAATAAACTGTGGTTTCTGTTTCTCCTCCTTTCAGTTAATTTTGACATCTCCTGGGTTAAGGGGCGGTGCCATGTTCCCCACCCAACTTACTGGAGCCACCTAGGCCACAAGTCCCAGGGTGCCTGAGCCAAATTTTCTGCCAATTGCTGCATAAAGATGAAAGAAGCATACTAGAGGTCAGGCAGCCATACATGGTATTTAACTGAGTATGTGTGAGGCCAGAGCTGTCTTGTTCTTGTGACTAGATTTGCACCCTGGTCCTGCTGGGAAGAAGACAGGAAAGGAGACATGAAAGAGACAAAAGCAGAGACATGTGAGTGAGAAACACCTGGAGAGTCTGACAGTCGCAGCCATTATCTCAATGTGGTATCTCCTTTTGGCCCAACTTTCTGGGATCTGCTTCAGAACCTCCTACCTGTGGTTCTCCACCAGAAATTTCTTAGACTTGTGGCAAGCTTTCAGGAGTCACAGCCCCACTTAGAGCCAACCGTTTGGCTGGGGATTTGTGTGATTTGGGGTGTTCTGTTGGGAAACTAATATCCTTTCTTCTCTGTGCACACATCTGACAGATTCTTTTATGTTTAGCAGTGTTTTTCAAACTTTTTTATTCTTTCTGCCTCAGAGCCTTTTAAGGCATTTTTCCCCCCAATCATTCAGTTCTCTCCTCCCCTGCGCTTCATTATGAAATTAAATATTAAGGACTAAGATTGTGTGTGGTAGTTTGAGCTTTGGAGAGAGAAACCTTTGTAATAAGACTTTTTTCACCCACCAAGAATAATTTTCACTCCTTGAGGACAATATTGCACTTGCTGAGGATATATGCTGTAGAATAGTTTTAAATCCTATGAACAGTCCCTGTAAAAACCATATTTTGCAGTCTTTCAACCTCTCTGAGGGTTCCCTAAAAGGAAGTTTTAATTTGGTGTACAAAAAGGAACTTTAAAAAAAGACAAAATCCACAGAAAACTCAACCTTTCTCCTCATTCTAACTAAATTTTACTCATAAACCATATTCTGCACATTCAATGGAAGAGTTGAAAAACAAGGAAAAAGAACAAAATAATGGGAAACTAATGATCTTAAATAGGTGACTAGAAAGCAAGCTATTAACAGCAAGAGTCACAAGTGAACCCTGACTGGCCAAACAGCTCCACACTTCCAGCAGTCACGTCAAGTCTCAAGGCCCTCATATCTGCCTCTCATTTTTCCTACTGAGCCTGTCCTGATGTAAATTTGTAAATTACCTTGATCCTGATTTCTTAGTTGTTGTTTCATTGTATATTTTCTGTAGCTGCCTCAAATTTTTGTGGAGTCAAGGAAGTATTACCTATATGTTAAACATATGTGTGAGATACTTACATGGAACCCTGGACACCAAGAAGAAGGTGCCAGTTGACTGTTACAAAGCATTCATCATTAATCAATTGATTGAAGAACCTTAAATACTCACTGGGAGACTGAGGGCAGAAATCATGTCATATCGATCACATAACCATGACACAGCAAGCATAGTAGTTTGCAGAACAAATGACCTAGAGGATGGGCAAAGCAACTCTGTATTTCAGCAGACACCAATTCAACTATATTTGAGCTTACATGAACTGGTATAATTCTGGCAGGGTTGAAGATTATTTTTACACCATAAAGTTGTATTTC
Source organism: Scalopus aquaticus (assembly GCA_004024925.1). Classification (NCBI taxonomy): domain Eukaryota; kingdom Metazoa; phylum Chordata; class Mammalia; order Eulipotyphla; family Talpidae; genus Scalopus; species Scalopus aquaticus. The sequence continues at coordinate 12,899 of PVIJ01008813.1, forward strand.
TATTTTCTTTGTGATATACATGATCTTTAACTTAGTCAAGATTATGCCTATACACATAGAGTTAATGAAGCAATATAAAGTGAATGTTGGTGTCCTAATGGAAGAAAGCACAAGATGAAAATTCAATATCCTAAAAAGTACTTATTCTGTGAGAAGAATCATAAGTTCCATATTATAATGAATTATTAGATACATTCTGCCAAACATAAAGGCAACTCTTACACAGATGATATACCTCAAAAGTATGACTTACATATGTACAGATGTACAGAATAGAGCTAATAAAGGACTCATAATGAAGGGAAATTTCTTGCCATTTCATTTTTCTAGCTCTCAGAGACTGGAGTTATAGCATAGGTTCCAGTGTTTGTCTTTTATTTTTGACAGATTAGATGTAAAATGCTATGTTGTTTTATAAAACAGTGAAACATTAAAAAGCTTTAAAATATCAGGTCTTTTTGGACATTCCAAATAGTGTTTGCGCTCTTTGTAAAAAGGTGCTCCTCCTCAGAATTCAACTTAATTTTCACAATATCTGAGACACCATTTCGCCCCAGGATACAAGGGACACTGAGAAATATTTCTTCTTTTACTCCATACAAACCCTGAAAGGCAAAATTAGATTATTGTTCAGTAACCTGATATGAGAAAGCAGCTGTGTAAGAGCTTCAGAACTAAGAATATACCAGAAAGACTGTGGTGCTCAATAATAATCACTCAGAGAGCTGGAGAGTGATCATAGATCATAGCAAGAGCATCCTACTGTCCTATGAACACATGGAACTTGTGCTCAGTGACATGAAGAACACTGAAGGCCTTTAAGAGGAACAAGGATGACACTGTCTCCTTTATCATTTACTGGGTCATCTTCCTGTCCAACAGAGAGGCTATTGTGTGTCATGATACTATTTTATCTAAGGAAGTTTGTGAAATCAAGCAGCCTGTGTTTGGTGTAAACTTTACATCAAGAGAACAGTGAAGTCTGAAGCAGGAAGTCATGGGGAGAATCTGTTTCCTACAAGTTGATCTTTAGAGCAGAGGGCACCATTGAGTTTGGGCAAAGTAAGATGTAGGAAGCACCACCTCCAGTCTCCAGAGGTGAAGCCTACAATGGAGCCTATGGGTACTCTCTCGCCAGTAGACAATGGAATGTATCCCCACCTCTATTGTCCCCACCTGACTTCTATTCAGGATCTCCCATAATGGACAGCACTATGGAACAGATGCAGCCATGGCCACTACGCTATTCTGGGCCTATGAAACCTTCAGTCAGCAACTCCAATATGCTCCCTCCAATCCTGTAGCTGGAGCCAAGGCCATATAAGCAGTTACTAGAACCTATTAATATCTGGGCACACAATGTAAACATACCTACAAATGAGCCTCTACCCCCCTCCGTATTACCCCCTGGAAAATAAGACAACTGAGCAGACCATCACACTCCCTTACCTCCCACCGCTTAGGGGAGGTGACTAGAAGGTCATATTTTCCCTCAGGTCTGATTATAAAGTTGCCAGGAACTAACGCTGAGAAAAGGAAGAGACCCCCTGACTGTAGAGCAGCGCCTCCCAGCCTCCCATGACAGCTCAGCGTGCATGGGAATCACTCAGCTGCGCTTCCCTCTCATCATTTCTGGGGCTTTCCAAATTAGCTTCTGCTCATTATTCCAATTAGGGCACATTTTTCTGCCATAGTAAGTTTTTCCTAACCACCGCCAAAATCCCCCATCCAAGTGCAGTTAACTTTTCTTAGCATTTTGTAGTTTTTCATCATAGCACTTGGCACAATGTCTTATTACATATTAACTTTTATAATTGTTTTATTAAGATCACTTCTTTCATTAAAAACTATGGCATCAGAGCCTCTGTCTTATTTATTCACCACTGTGTCCTCAACATGTATAATGCCTGGCACACAGTAAGGAATTGATAAGTATCAAAGGAAAGAATGACAAATGAAGATTCAACTTAAGCCTACCTTAATCATAGTGGAAACCGGATGCACTCTCCTGAGATTTTTCAATATTGATTCTGCCAGATCTGTGACAGATAGTCCAATAGCCCAAGAGGTATACCCCTTCCGCTTGATAATTTCATAGGCACTACCATTGTAGAAAGAGAACAAAATTCATGAGAACTCAGAAAAACAATGTTTTTCAAACATCCATTCAGAAACAACCTACATGGCAATGCTACCTTATTATAATTTTATCAGAGATTTCTTCTATATATCGCTTATGTATAGGCGATCAGTTTCTGTACTTATTATAAACATATAAGCTTCACTATTCACTTTTTTTATATTTATGGTAAGATTTGAATTTTAACCATTTTTAAGTATACAGTCCAGTGGCATTTAAATACATAAACACTGTTGTACAACTATTACCGCATCGTCTCCAGGATTTTTTTCATCCATTCCAAACTGAAACTCTGTACCAATAAAAGTGGTCATGTGCTTGTGTAATAATACAGTAATTTTAATTTTTTAAACAAGTATTTAGAGACTAAAAATTCACCCACAATCACTTTTTTTGTTGTTATATTGTTTGACATTTTAGTCTCTGCCCTAATTTTCATACATCTTTATAGGATTATGATCATAAATATACATACAATGGACTTGTGGTTTTTGTAGATTTAATATTTTAGTTTTGAATATCCAGAAGTTATTTCTAGTTCGACACGTATTCTACTAATACGTAATTTGACTAAAGCATGAAGGAGAATCGTGAGCTCTCAAGATTAATGAATATGGAATCACACACTTCCATTTGTAAATAAAACTAGTTAACTTCTGACCATCTGCTTCAGCTTCATGTTTCTTTTCATCAAGTCCTTTGATGAACACTTAAGTTCTAGGTGCTATTCTAAACCTTTTACATATACTAATGTACTATTAACTTCGTTTATTCTTCATAATAACCCTCTCAGGTAGACTCTATTATTATCCCCATTTTAAAGACACAGAACTTTACTCTTCAGATTTTAAAAAGGTTTCCAGTATCACTCCATTAATTAAATGGTCAAGTCAGATTTCAGATATGCACCACTGGTTCTAAAGCACATATTCACAATCACTATATTAAATTACCCTCAAATACATATAGGTTCTTTTGAAATGGTAAGTACACTTTCTTTTTGAAAAAATGCTTCCCAAAGAAATACAAATACATTTTTGCATATGTATAGTAAAGCAATGCACAACAGAAAACTGAACTGGGGAATTACTTCTCTCACAAAAAGTTAAAGTTACTTCTCTTACAAAAAAAGCAAAGATCAACTAAAATTTTAAGGAATTAAAAAATTGAATACCATTACCTTTCAACAACTTGTTTATGAATATTTTTCCACTGGTCTTTGTCTGAATCTGTTCCTAATTGAGGGTTTAGAGTCTTCAGAGGAACACCAGCAACATTCACTCCACTCCATAAGGGCACTAAGAGAAATATATCTCAAGGTAAAAACTGTACACCTAAAACATACATAGGTTTGCAAAACCTATATTATCACAATTTTAAAAGGTGTGTATGTGTGTACATACATGTATATGTATATATGTATATACATATACATAGATACAAATATATGTGTGTATGTATTTATGTATGTATGAATGAGCTCTTCTCAGTACTGTTACAGGTAAGGGTGAGCGGCACCCCAGACCTGCCTGCTCTAAAAAGGTTCTGCCATCTGCTGCATTGAGACAAAACATACCCTAGTGCAAAGACCTTTAGTAGAAAGGAACTTTAATAAAATTAGTGTGCAATAAAGAAAAGGGAAAGAATATAGTTTCCAAATCAAGCATCCAAAGTTACCCATCCCCTTGTGGGTAAATGCCAGCCAAACAGGGTTGGCCCAAAATAGGGACACTGAAGCCCAAAAGCCTGCCATAAGTCTAAAGGACCTTCAGGTGAGGACCCATAAAAAAGGGACAGAAAGGGCCCAGCACGTCTGGGACGGAAGGAACAAAATCAAAATCAAGATTAAAAACTGCCAGGCCCCCCTGGTGGCGCAATGGGTTAAGAACAGAGCCGTGGAGCTGTTGATTGCTGGAGTTCAATGCCCTGCCGGGGAGATTCCAACATGGCAGGAAGATTCCAACATGGCATAGCAGACCTCTCCTGACTCACCCACTGCTCCCCTCAGCATTGTATTTCCGTCAATCTGTCTGTTCTGCTCCCCAGTATGTATCTGGTGAACCCTCTCATTGCCCCATGCCTCTGGCCAGCTTATATGCAAAATGAATAATCTTAAAAAAAAAAAAAAAGATAAAAACTGCCATTGTAACCTTCCCATGGGTCTCTCACCCACATCTGTTTCAACCAATCCATGACCAAGAAGCAAGTGCAGCTTCTTCCCGTGTCTCTCTGCTCCACATGCCTCCTCCAGGTCTCCTTTTGGCTCTTCATCCTTCTTCCTTCCCGCCTCCAGTCTCCACTCCAGCTTCTCCTCCTCCCTGCTCAGCTCCACCCACCCTTAGGAGGGGCAGAGAACTAGAACCTCCCCTTTCCCTGGGACCACCCTGTTACAGTACCACATCAGTTGTTTGAGTTCAGTGGGTCTTTTTATAAAGTCAGGTTACTACTCTACACAGGAATAAAAAGTATCAAATGGACAAAAAAGGGAAATGTAAGAAATTAAATTAAAAATATGTAGTATAATTTATAATTACATGGCATAGGAGGCATTTTAAAACAAAATACAAGTACAGAACCCACAAAGAATAATTCATAAGAAAGGACTAAATATTTTAAGCAACTAGAGGAAAAAGAGGAAGAAATTAATACCATACTCTCAGTCTAAGAATCTTATATCAATTAAACTGTCATTCAGGAGTAAGGAGAAACTAAAACACCTCATTAAAAAAAAAATACTGACACTATGTAGTTTAAGAATAGAATAGAGGGCCTCCCCGGTGGCGCAGCGGTTAAGCGCTGCGCTGTGGAGCTGTCGGCAGCAGTGATGCAAGTTCGACGCCCGGCCGGGGAGAATCCCACATGGCGGGGCAGACCTCTCCTGCCTTGCCCACTGCTCCCCTCAGCAGTGTATTTCTGATCTGCCTGTTCTGCTCCCCACTCTGTCTCTGGTGAACCCTCTCGCCGCCCCACGCCTCTGGCCTGTACCCCAGCTTGTATGTATAAATAAAAAATCTTAAAAAAAAAAAAAAAAGAATAGAATAGAATAGAATCCAGGTGAAGGAGTTAGAAGCAGGCAATAAAGATAAGCAATATAATTGGGAAACATTAACACAAGTTAAAACAGGTACTGAGTAATAGAATAATAATTAAAATTAGTGAGGAGGATATAAAAATAGGATAAAACCAGAAATGTTATTAATAATTACATATATGACAGAAAGAGGGTGATCAAATTTAAAACACTCTAAGGTCATTCATTGTATTGTTCCAATGAAAAGACCTAAAAGTAATTTTTAGGTTAAGTATGAATACTAAAAATTTATAGGTAACTTGGGCCTCCCTGGTGGCACAGCGGTTAAGCGCTGCGCTGTGGAGCTGTCGGCAGCGGCTACATGAGCGACGCCCAGCTGGGGAGATCCCCACATGGCGCAGCAGGCCTCTCCTGCCTCGCCCACTGCTCCCCTCAGCAATGTATCTCCATCTGTCTGCCTGTTCTGCTCCCCACTCTGTCTCTGGTGAACCCTCTCGCCGCCCCACACTTCTGGCCTGTACCCCAGCTTGTATGCATAAATAAATAAATCTTTAAAAAAATTTTATAGGTAACCATGTACAAAGTGAGTGTACAATCAAAACTAAAGTTTAACTGACTCAATAAAAAACAGAAAAAGAGAAGAAAAACACAAGAAAATCTCACAAAGAGGAGTATTAAATACTAAATGTGAAAAACATTAAATGTGAAAAATTAAAACATATCTGGGAAAATCATTTGTAATGACTTTCAGGAGGAAGACCTGAGTAAAGATACAAGACCTGGGTCAGCTTAAGGCACTGGCCCAAGACAATATACTATTCAAAAGTGTCACCCTTGAAGTATAAAGAAAAGAGAAATCATTAAATGTTTTGAATAAACAAATAAATGATTGAATGAATGATTAAAGGTTCCTGTTTTCAATGGGGCTAGTGCTAGCTTGGAAAGAAGATTTATACATAAAACAAAATGAGAGAATATTGTAATTAGTATAAAGTTCAAAATTGTGTAGCAGAGATTAAACATTTAAGTTCAGAAAAAAAAGTTGATGTGGTCTCAGTAATTGCTTGAAGTTCATATTGTATAATATTTATATACAAATTTATAGCAGCAAAGTAGATTACTGGTTGGTGTGGATGGGGTAGGGGCTCATAGAGGAATGGGGGGTTTTTTATGGGGTGATGAAAATGTTCTATAATTAGATTGTGGTGATGGTTACATAAGTTGAATATATTAAAAACCCATGAATTAAACACTTTAAATGGGTGTATTTTTTAGTATATGAATTATATATAAATAATGCGGTTTTAAAACCACAATAAGGTCCTCCATTAAGAGAAACACTTGACTTTTTCAAACAGCTATATGCTCTGTGCACTATTTTATGAGGTAACTAAATCAATGACTAAAAAGACTGAAGATGAATAAATGAAAAAATACATCAGAAAAATACTAATAAAACAAAAATTGAGCAGCTATATTAATAGCAGGGAAAAACTTTGAATAAACACCATTAGTGATAAATTGTATAATGATAATTATGATTACATATTAATAGGTTTATATTTACCACTAGAATCACCATGTTCTCCAATGATCCAACCATGGCAGCTTGTGGGATGGACACCCAATTTCTCTCCAATTAGGTAACGGAAACGGGCAGAGTCTAGATTACAACCAGTTCCAATTACACGACTTGGGGGAAAGCCACTCAACTTCCAGACCACATATGTCAAAATATCCACTAGGAAGAACAATCTCTTATTAGAAAAAATCCATAGTAACTTCCTTTTTCAATTTGCTTTTCTGAATAGATTGTCTTAGAATCAAATACAGGTATGTTTCAGAGTTCAAAGTAAAGTAAATTAACAAATATGAAAAATCTCCCACAGGTTTTAAAAAGGTTAAATTATTCACTACTGAATTCTTAAGCAAGCAAAAAAATCCTTGTCCTTTGAGATAAGGTATATATCTAACTATATATCTAATAGGCAGTTAATGCTACCTCCTTAAGAGAGTATAGATTTCTATTCTTCATCACCACACAGCCTCATCTAAGCGATTAGCATCTCCTACCTAGAAAAAGGCTACACCAATGCTCAGAACTGTGTACTGGTGTATAAAAGCTCAAGGGGAAAAAAAGAAAGATCTTGAGTTTTAGCTCTGTCTGACATAGACATGTCTTCCAAATAAGACGTACAAATGGCCAATATTACATGAAAAGATGCTCAACATCATTAATCATCAGGAAAATGCACATCAAAACTTCATGGATTATAGATTACCATATATAAACATTACCTCAATGAAGTTACTATAAAAAAGAAAAGAAATGGTACGGAAAGATCATCCTTATGAGGTTAAAAGGATGAGAAAATACTCACCTGGATTTGAAACAACAAGTATTTTACATTCAGGACTATGACGGACTATGGCAGGAATCATTGATTTCATGATATTCACATTACGTTGGACCAATGCGAGGCGACTTTCTCCTTCTTGCTGCCGTGCACCTGCTGTTATAATAACTAATTTGGAGTTTTCAGATACACTACAGTCTTAAAAGGAAACAAAAATAATATTTAGATCAAGACTGTCATAAATTATCGTGCATTAATTCTTTAAAAGTATATGTCCTTGGTATTAAAGTATTGATCTACTTTCATGTCTGGCAGTTGTAATATTCCATGTGTAACTGTTATTTGTATAACCTGTAGGAAGCCTTGTCACTATGACATTGATTTTTATTCTTATTCGTTTTATGGCTTTTTTTTTAAGTAATAACAACAGAACCTGCCAACCCCCATTAGTCTACATTCTCATTTGTTATCAAGGTTCAAAACAACTCAAGCTCTCTGGTTTCTTAGAAACATGGTATGAATCAATCTGAGAATCAATGTGTCCGTTTCAGAATTCTAAGAGTGAGAATATATCTGCTTCTAAATTGCTGTAAGAGACTATATTGAGATCACAAACAAGTTATTGATCCACAAAAGGAAATAAATTACTTTGCTACCTTCTAAATGTGAAGACCAGTTACAAAACGGTTTCACCCATTAAATTCAATGACAATCAGAAACAATGCTCTTCATCCATAATGAACTTTTAAAAAAGAATTATATACCTGTAAGTTATTTTTCATATGGATATCAAAACGTAAGTTAAAAATCTCCTCTATAGGGCCTCCCTGGTGGGGCAGCGGTTAAGTGCTCCGCTGTGGAGCCGTCGGCAGCAGCAATGCGAGTTTGAGGCTCGGCCAGGGAGATTCCCACATGGCGCGGCAGACCTCTCCTGCCTTGCCCGCTGCTCCCCTCAGCAGTGTATTTCTGTCGTTCTGCCTGTTCTGCTCCCTACTGTCTCTAGTGAACCCTCTCGCTGCCCCCCGCCTCTGGCTTGTACCCCAGCTTGTATGCACAAATAAATAAATCTTTCTAAAAAATTTTTTTTCTTAAAAAAAAACAAATCTCCTCTATAGCCATCCCTATTTTTTTTTAATTTTATGCTCTTTTAGAAAAGGAAATCTGTTTAACCTGAAGATACTTTTGCACCTCCATTTATGGTCATTCTCATATCTTTCTAATCCAAAAGAAGAGATAATTTATAAAACAAATATTTTCAAGTTTTCCCTGCCCCAGTAAAGACTTTAGTTAGAAAGGCAAACTTAGAAATATAGCATTTTTTAGACTGACATGTTTCACATTAATCTAAGAGATTGTCTCTTGATCAAGAGAAAGATCATAGGAAAAAGTTCTCTTCTCTCTGCACACGACCCATTATTGCTCAAAGACCTTGTTTGGCATTCACCTTCCATAAAATCTTATCTGGCCTCAGAAATCCAAAGTAATCTTTTATTCTCTGTGTCTTTTCCCATCCCTGCTTTTCACCCTTCTTTCCACCTAACTTTGAGGATAAATAGGCAAACAACAACTATAAAAAAAAAAAAAACCTTGCAACTTCTCCAGTCATCTCTCCATAGTTCAGATAGATTACTTGAAATATTATTATGACCCCTAAATTCAACTAAAGTGTTAACCAAAATAAAACATCGTCTTTTTTACAATCTGCCTCCAAATTACCTTATCACATTTTAGTCATATTGTCCAGCTGCCTTGATTCTACTAATGCCATCATCTTACCTGCTATTTATTTTCCTTTCTAAATGTAACTCAATCCCCAGTGACAGAACAGGTCTGGAGCTAAGACTGAGATCTCAACTACCCATATCCTGACTTTGCCACACTCTAGCTGTGGAACCCTGGACAAATATTTTGCCTTCTCTGACCCTCATTTCCTTATCTACAAGACTGAGCTAACAAAAGTTTTTCTTTATACGGTTGTTAAAAACCATTGTTCTTAACCATGATTCAGTTAGGCTAATATAGAGAACAATGCTTACCACATATTAAATGTTCAATAAATGTTAGCAATTATCACTATTATCAGTTAAGTTTGTCTTCAAGTGCCAATTCTTCCGTTTTGTATCTCTTAATTATATTCATAAATACTGTTCTCTTCACTGAATTTTTATAGCACTGCCTAGAATTCTCAAATAGACTTTATATCTATTACTTAGCTTATATTCCCATGATGTTTTACTTATACCTCTACCTAAATAATAAGCTCCATAATAAACAAGTTCTAATGTCATACTTGATTATGGTCCTTCTATGGTCCAGGATCGTGGCTGAGTGTTAACTATTGTACATATCAGACAATTAAAAACATCTGTGAATAACCAATGTTCCATTGCTCTTCCTCATTAGGGCTCACCAAAATGTATTTTCAAAATGCTATATTGTGAGATATATCATTCATGTAGACAAGATGCTTTATATGTTCAGAAATAAAATATATGTTCAAAATTTTAAATCTTAAATTTAGCAATGCTATAAAAGTCACAAAATTAATAGAACATCACCAATATCTTGGAAGCCCCTGTGTGCCCCTAACAGATTATGTCTGTATCTTCATACTCAAAGGTTTCCAACCTCCTCTCACTGGTGAAAATCACCACCTTACTTTGAAAATAAAGTTTTACCACTTATTCATATTTAACCGCCATATTAAGTTTTATCTGGTTTTGAATCATAGGGTATGTATTACATTGGGTAAATATTATGTATCTGATATTCATTCAAGATAATGTCAAGATAATGTTGTTCATTCACTTTCATTGCTGTGTAATATTACACTGCATAATTTATAGAGTATTGGTATTTATTGAGCTATTTTTGGTTTAGGGCTATACATTCCTCTGCTTGCATCCTAATGTACATGGGCACAAGTTTTGGGGGGATTTTTCTTGTGGGGGGAGAAGGGTGAACATACCTAGGAGTTAATTTCCAGGTTGCGGAATATGTTAATGTTGAACCACCAGGTTATCAGAAACTTTTTAAAGTGATTTTACTATAATATACTCTTAACTATTATACATGAGAGCACCTATTGTTTCACAGCCTTAGAAACACATAGTATCATCACACTTTTGCCAGTCTAATGGGTACATAATAGAATATTAATATGGTTATTTTCCTTCCATGGTTACTAGTGAGATTGTCTTGTGATATAATTACGAGCCATTTGCTTCTTTGCTGAAACACTCAGTCTTTTCACGATTTTGTAATGTGCTATGTATATTCATCTTAATATGTGAGTACTTGATTATGAACACTATTCATCAGTTGTTTCTGTTGCAAATATCTTCCCTAAACCTGTTGCCTCTTCACTCTTTCATGATATGTTTTTATAAACACAAACTCTAAAATTTATATTCTTTCCTTTATTGTGTTTGTATGTCTTTGTGTTTAAAAAATTCTTCTCTACCTTCGGGTGATATAGTCTTTATTATCTTCTAAACAGAAGCTTTCAAATTGTCCTTATAACTTGTTCTTTTTCAAGTATCTTGTTAATAAAAAGATTTATGCAATCTTATGTTCAGAGTAGCATTAATCACAATAGCCAAGTCACAGAAAAAGCTTAAATGTTCATCACTAGACAAATGGATAAAGAAATTATGGAATGCATACTAAATGGAATAATAAATGAAATAGTACCTTTTAAGACAAAATGAATAGCTCTGGAGGTGATTATACTAAGTGAAATAAGACAAAGTGAAGGTTACTGGATGGTTTAACTCATTTGTGGAATAAAAATGACCAAAGAAAACAAACTGGCAAAATACAACAAAAATAATTCTTAGACTCTGTGAAAAATATACTGGTTACCAGAGGGGATATAAGGTGAGGAGAGAGGGGATGGGGAGGAAGATGATAGGGTATTGGCACTGGAGCTTTGGTGGGAGGTGTATGATAAGTGCACTTACAGAGATGTGAAGTTGTACTCCCAGAATTATACAGTTATGTAAACACTTAGCAAATGAATAAAGTTTGAAAAAAATCCTTTTTGGTGTCAGAAAGAGAAATGAAAATGAAGGAAAATCAGGCCTCCCTGGTGGCACAGGGGTTAAAGTCTCAGCACTATCAAGCTGTTGCCAGCCATTGTAGCCTGAGCTCTATCCAGGCCAGGGAGCTGATCCACATGGCGCAGCGGACCTCTCCTGTTTCTTCCGATGCTCCCCTCAGCAGTGTATCTCAGTAGATCCATCTATTCTGCTCCCTACTCTGTCTCTGGTGAATCCTCTCAAACCTTGCACCTCTGGCCAACACCCTAGTTCTTCTATGTGTAAATAAATAAATAAATCTTTTAAAAAATAATTTTAATTAAAAAGTTGAAGGAAAATCATTAAAATTCAGTAGTTTGTGACCAGATTGCTTCATGATTATCTTAAATTTCTTGTAGTACTTCAAGACAATTGAAATGATTGCTATTGGTATGATTTTAAAAAGGATGCTGCAAAACTCCAATCAGCTGAGTCATAGTCAAAGGCCTTGCCCTACTACCAGAACTTCTTAAGGACAAAAGAACTTCTTAAGTACATTGTGTATTTATAATGACTCTTTCTAACAAGTATTTTAGAATTAAATAACCACCTTCAGTTTCAATTATATTAGGTAAGAGGCCTTCTAGTAGAAAGTACACCTGTTGAATTACATTACCAAAATCTTGATTATTAACTTTAGGGTATGATAAAATAATTATTTTTCCTAATTCTCCAGATTTCTCAATTGGCCAACACATGGTACTAATCCTAATGGGGCCAATCTCTCTATTTCCTGTGGCTTCTGGCCATGACACCTGACCCTTTTTTAAACACAGAAAGAAAGCCAGGTTAAAGAATATGGTTAAACATATTAATAACATTACAAAAGCATTCGAGACTTCTTATCCTTGGGAATATACATAAAAATGACAATTTTAAAAAGCATTTATAAATACAATGTTATAAATAAAATAAATGAAGAAATACATAAACCCATTAATAGAAGAAATTTAAATTTTTATACATTATGTATTGCCAATTTTTCAATTATAATGAAATGTTCTTTTTTAAAAAAATTAACTTTTTAAAATATATGTCCCAGTGATAATGACAGCACTTTTAATTGGCACCTATGAATATCAGTTTGGTAAAAGTTATTACTTTTTTTTTAAAGTTATGAAATAACTTTATGAAACTAAAATTAACCTTTTCCAGAGGTAATCTTTGAAGTATGAAAGAAAAGGCTGCCATGTTGAAGATCCATTGTTTCTCCCTTCAGTTTGTCCTCTGCAACATCAACAAGGGCGAGTTCATCAGCCAAACCCTAAGATACATAAAAGTTCTAAATAAAATATTCTGAAAACTGTGCCAAGTTGAGTTTTAGGAGATTGAAAAGAATTTTGTGTGGTCACTTTACATTCAAAGGAGTGCTATCTTTCTAATAGAAAAATTCCATAAAAATGACAATTTTTTAAGGTGTCTAAAGTGAACACAAATCGAGGTAAACAACAAAATAAAGGGGGGAAATTTTAATTTTTTTGCCTTCACATCATTGTCAAATTTTTAAGAATTGGTGCAGACAACAGTTTAAAACCAATGAAAAGTTACAAAATTCTTTTCAAGGATTTTATTATATTTAACCCATATGTTTAATTTCTGAGTTGGATGAAGCTGCATTTAGTATGCATCCTTGTGATTCAGAACAATACAATTAACACTGGTCATCCAACCTAGAGGTAGAAAGGCATATAACCAAACCCAAGCGTTACTCCATGTAACATAAATTTTCCTCTGCACTATGTGGACACTGCCAACCCCTGAAACAAGAAGGGAGCTCACTCAGTGTGTCTTATGTGGTAGATGCTGACCCCAGAAGTTGAGTGGTACCATCTCCCACAGGAGTTCATGCCTCATCTCTACTTCTACATAAATCCTGGAAAAGTTGAAAAGAAAGAGCAGGCCATTGCCAAAAAGGCTGTGATCAAGGAGAAATTTCAGGGTGAATGGACTGCTCTTATTTCCAAGTTTACTGCTACTGAAACTGATATCACAAACTGAAGTGCGCAGGTGCCCTCTGTACCTATTCAGCAGTTCTCCACTGAATACTGGACTGCTCAGACTGCCACTTAAAACTGGTTTGCCACTCAAGCCACTGAATGGGTAGGAACAACTGAGTTGTCTTAAGCTGTTCTTCCACAGATTTTTAAAAAGAAAATGGAAATAATGTTAATGGAAGGTAAACAGTTTCCTAAAAAAACAAAATCCCAGTGGCATTTTCTGGGAAGAGGGAGGTGAAACATTTTAATCTGATGGTAGCATGTAGTACTGTACAGGGACCACCACTCTAAGCATTTTCTTCCAGGTTATAAGGAAGTTCTCAGAAATAACTAGATTTGCTATAGCCTAGTCCCAGGCCCATGAGAGAGGGAGTGGAATGGGAGACACACTAGCATCTGCTTTCAGGTCACTCACAGATCCAGTTCTGAGCACAGTTCTTGTAACACACTATTTTCTGAGGGTGAAACCACAAGCTAATCTCCTTCTCTGCATTCTCCACAGAACTGCCATAAAAAAATGTTCCTGCCAACTTGGATGCAAAAGTCCCCATGGATGTTCACAGGCTTGCAATCTGCCAGGTTGGTCTCCCCAATCATCACTCCACCTGTCTTCAGAACATTCAGTCTCTCCTAGACAACGGCAACCACTGGCCCTGAGTGCAGGTATTTCACCAGGCCAGCAAAGAACAGATAGTCCTTCCAGTCAATGCAATGTTCCTTGAAAGGGTCTTCAGAAGCCTGAATGAATTTCACAGCAACAATCCCTTCTGCTCACAACACTTGGTGATCTCTCCTACAGGGCTCACTTGACCACACTTGGCTTGGCGGTGATGAGTATGCGCTCACCGTTGGCCATGATCCCCTCCAGCTGCTGTTGTTCAAACTCTTTGCTGCCACTGCCACTGGACCCAACTGCATTTTTTAGAGAAAAGTACATTCTAAAATTCATATGGAATCTCAAGGGACTCCAAATAGCCAAAATAATCTTGAAAGAGAGCAAAGTTAGAGGTTTCATGCTTCCTTTTTTACAAAACGTATTACATAGCTACAGAAATCAACAAAGTGTACTAATGACATAATGTGAGGCATATAGACTAATGGAATAAAGTTCCAGAAATTCATATGATTTTTGATAGGGTGTCAAGACATCCAGTGGGAAAAGGGCAGTCTTTTCAACAAATGGTAATGGGATGACTAGATATTTACATGCAAAAGAATGAAGTTGGACCCTTTACCTTAGACCATATACAAAGTTAACTCAAAATGTAACATATACCTAATGTAAGGCCTAAGAATGCTCTAGAAGAAAACAGGAGGAAAGATTCATAAGGTTGGATTTGGGATTCACTATTTAGCTATGACTCCAAAAGCACAGGCAACAAACATTAAAAGATACTTTGGAGTCAAATTTTTTTTAATGAACATTAAAGTTAACAAATGTCTGTGCATCAAAGGACACAGTCTGATTGTGGGAAGCCAATGAGATGGGAAAATATATTTGAAAATTACGTTTCTGATAATGGATTAATCTCTAGAATAGAAAAAGAACCCCTTAATTCAGCAACAACAAATAACCGGATTTGAAAATGGGCACAGGACTCTAAAAGACATTTCTCCAGAGAAGACATACTAATTGTCGACAAGCAAGCATGTGAACAGGTGCTCGGAAACAGAAAACTAAAGGAAATCCATTATCTCATAAAATTTGGTACTTTCTGGTTTTACAATTAAGCATATCATACAATTTTTTCAAATGTTTTAAGTATAAGCCATTAGGAAATATGGTTTTCACTCTTTAAGGCAAGATACTGAAGCATTTCCACAATGTTATATCATAGAATAATCCAATCAATGTCTTATTAGTAGATGCCTGCCACATGGTAAACTCCAAATACATGTTCCTGAGATTCTGCCAAAATCAGATGAGAGGATACATATTAACCCTACAACCCTGACCTTATCAATCTATAAGACCTAACAGTTGTTATTTGACGTTCAGCCACAGGATGGGTTCATCACTTACCTTCAGTAAGATACTGATAGCGCAAGCCATGCCCACAGCACCTGTTCCCACAATGCTGATCTTACTCTGAGAGACTTTATCTTCCTCAATTAGATTCTCAATAAGCTGCTCCTTAACAGTTGCCATTTTGAAAACCTGAGGGATAATGCAATTTCAAAGGAATTAAACTTCCTAAATTAATCACTCGGTAGCGAAGGAGGTGCAAACCACACTGAACATCAAAGGAACTCCCTGCGTTCTCTTTCCCATCGGATCTGAACACTGGCCGTAGAGGGAGTAATACTGAAGCTGGTGTCAAGGGCTTGCCATCAGCCATAAGGCATGCAGACTAGTTTCAAACAAGGTTGAGTAAAATAAAAATTAAAACATTGAAGGAACTACCTCCTGAGCGTGCAGAATGTTGGGGAGGTAGGGAAGGGGGGTAGGAAATAGAGAATGTCCAGATTGAGGGGATGTAGAGGGAGAGAGCAACAACCAGTCTATCATCAGTGTGGACTGGGGGACCCCCAGGCGTGTAGATGCCTCCCTGCCCCTAAGCACCATGTTCACCCCAGTCCACTCACAGATCAGTACAGGCACCCTGAAAACCACCCCCCTGTCAAGGAAGACTTAAAAACGAGAAAAACTAACCGCAGGTGAGGTGTGAAGCCCGTGACGGTTACTCTCACCGGGCATTCACGCATGCACGCGCGTGCTCACCCACGGCTCTCTACGTCAGCACTCAAGCCCCGCCCCGCGGCCAGCCCAGGCGCAGGCGCATTGTCAGCTACTCAAAGCCCTCTTGGCCTACGTGGGCCTGGGTGTGAGTGCAGTTACACCTTCAGCATGTCAGTGTGTAGAAGTCTATCTAGACGGTCCTTAAGAGCAGGCCTAGGCCTGTAACTGAATTTAGGGCAGAGACTTAATTGGAAACCCCACGAGCATCCAGCTGGCCGGTAATGGGCCAACTAGAGGCTGGCACGGGAGAGAACGTGGGAACACCTGCTATACTTACAGTGACGCCAGCTCAAGACAGGGTCCTGAGGAGATTCCATCCAAAGCCTGAAGTGACAGTGGTTGGTTGAGGCGATATCGAAGACGGGCAGCCAGCTTGAGAAGTGCCTGGGCTGAGTTCAGTGTCTGAGCCCACCTGGTGTGCGTCTGAGAGGGCATGCTGAAGGCGGTCCTCAAGCATGGAAAGGAATGTAAGTACAAAAGGGTGGGCTTGGAAGTGACCAACCTGAGTTTGAGGAGCATACGTTTTGATGTACTTATCATACCTTTATTCATGCATTTGCTGAATTTTTAGAAAGTATTATACTCTGTAACTTCACAACACAGTAATGAAGTAAAGTTTGAAATTCTCTTTAGAAAGTTTGAAATTCTCTCTGAAAAGGAAAGACCACCTTTTGTTCTTTAAGGGTAATTTAAATTTACATTTTCAAAACTTTATGTCACAGGGGCCTCCTTGGTGAGGCAAGGGGTTAAGTCTCAGCACTATGAAGCTATTGGCAGCCACTGCAGCACAAGTTCAATGCCCCGCCAGGGAGCTGACCCACATGGCTCAGCAGACCACTCCTGTCTCGCCGTTGCTACCTTAGAGTGTATTTCAGCCACTCTACCTGTTCTGCTCCCCACTCTGTCTCTGGTGAATCCTTTCACGCACACACACACACCCACATCTCTGGCCTACACCTCGGCTCTTGTATGCGTAAGTGAATAAATCTTTAAAAAAAAATTTATGTCGGAGAAGGGGACACAACTTCCTCCATCTTTTGATGGGTGTTTGCACTTGAATCCTGTCAAAACCTGAAGAATAATTCATTTTCCATTTCATGGCTTATGTTTGGTTGGTTAGTTGTTTTTTAATGTCATTTTAGGTCCTGCAATAATATTGCTTAAAATCTCTCAATAACTTTCCATTACAGTTAATCAATTTTTGCCTCAATCTTTGGCTTCCTGTTAGTTAATTCCAAGTTCATCTCAAGACACTCTCACCATAGTTCTCTGCAAATTTTGGACTTGTTTCTTGGCTCAGGACTTTTTGCTATTCTATTGGAAGAATTCCCCCACCCCCCACCCCTGCCCCATGCTGCTCAAGGTTGATTCATTTTCAGTTTTGAGCGTAAGTGGCACTTTCCTGGACGAGAGTGGCAACTACCATCATGTCCCTACATCTTTTTATTCTAATGGGACTTCATAACCTACTACCAGGCCAAGCAAGAAGTCCCCTTAAGTACATAGAAGTGGCAACTGCTGGTCTTGTACCACCACTTGTGTGTTTGCCTCCAAAGGAACCCCAGTCCCTTGTACCTCATTTGCAATTGGACTGAAAGGGAGACACTACTGATCTGTATGACCTCCAAATTCAAGTTTTATTTTTTTTTAAAGATTTATTTATTTATGCATACAAGCTTGGGTACAGGCCAGAAGCGTGGGGGCGGCGAGAGGATTCAGGAGAGACAGAGTGGGGAGCAGAACAGGCAGAACGACAGAAATACACTGCTGAGCGGAGCAGCGGGCGAGGCAGGAGAGGTCTGCTGCGCCATGTGGGAATCTCCCCAACTGCGCATCGAACTGGCGTTGCCACTGCCAACAGCTCCACAACACAGCGCTTAACCTCTGCACCACCAGGGAGGCCCCAAATTCAAGTTTTACACCTGCTTTAAGTCCCGATGGCGTTGAAGGAGGTGTAGTGATGGTAGTGACCAAACCACTCTAAAAGAACGAGTTCTTCATTCATACCTGCCCAAGAGGCAGGGGCATAGAGTTCTTTCTGAGCTGGCTTTTCCTGGTAACTGTGATCCAAAATGACTTGCCATTTTGTTTGACTGCAATAATGTAAATACAGGAGAGCCAAAGTTTGTTATTTATCTTCCAACCTCCATCAAGTTATATAGTAGGAACTCAGTAAAGAATTTTTTTAAAGATTTATTTATTTATGCATGCAAGCTGGGGTGTAGGCCAGAGGTGTGGGGGCATGAGAGGATTTACCAGAGACAGAGTGGGGAGCAGAACAGGCAGATTGACTGAAAATACACTGCTGAGGAGAGCAGTGGACGAAACAGGAGAGGTCTGCTGTGCCATGTGGGAAGCTCCCTGGCCCATTATCAAACTGATGCTGCAGTGGCTGTCGGTAGCTTCATGATGGTACGACTTAACCCGTTGTGCCACCAGGGAGGTCCCTAACTCAGTAAAGAATTTTGAAAAATATGGCTTGGATGTCTGCTAATTTTATTTTGGCAACATGGGTTTTAGTAGAAACACACACGCGCACGCAAAATGGAAGGCCCACATTCTGAATATCTTGTTTGCTTCCCCCACTGTCAATTTATATGAAATGGAACAGACTAAGGGTTGCTTAATCTACTTCCCAAGATTCTTGAGTCTAAAATGAGGTAATATCTTGCTAGTAGGAATCAGGTTCCTTGTAGATTTCGCCTGTTCCTTACCTGGGACAGGAAGATACAAGGTGAGCCTAGAACATTTGTTGTGACAAAACAACAGGTTTGAAAAATTAGGAAAGATTAATCTTCCTCAAAAATTATTTGAGAAATTCTATTGACTATTCTAATAAGTAGTATGAAATAATGGAAATACATTTTTTGAAAGACTGAAGGTGGGATTGTGGGATTAAGTAGCTTTCTTCTTGGGGTAATTAAAATGTTCTAGGGGCCTCCCCGGTGGCGCAGCGGTTGAGCGCTGCGCTGTGGAGCTGTCGGCAGCAGCGATGCGAGTTCGACGCCCGGCCGGGGAGATTCCCACATGGCGAGGCAGATCTCTCCTGCCTCGCCCGCTGCTCCCCTCAGCAGTGTGTTTCTGATCTGCCTGTTCTGCTCCCCACTTTGTCTCTGGTGAACCCTCTCACCGCCCCCCGCCTCTGGCCTGTACCCCAGCTTGTATGTATAAATAAAAAATAAATCTTTAAAAAAAAAATGTTCTAAGATAGTGGTGATGGTTGTATCACTCTCAATATACTAAAAACCCACTGAATTATACATTATAAAAAGGTGAATTTTATAGTATGTAAATTTTTTTTAAAGATTTATTTATACAAGCTGGGGTCCAGTACAGAGGCATGGGGCAGCGAGAGGGTTCACCAGAGACAGAGTGGGGAGCAGAACAGGCAGATCAGAAATACACTGCTGAGGGGAGCAGCGGGCAAGGCAGGAGAGGTCTGCCGCACCATGCGGGATTCTCCCCGGCCGGGCATTGAACTCGCATCGCGCGCTGCCAACAGCTCCACAGTGCAGCGCTCAACCGCTGCGCCACCAGGGAGGCCCTATAGCATGTAAATTTTAAGGCTGTTTTAAGAAAAAGCATATAGGAAAGCAAATCCCATTATAAATTACTCATGAAGACTAAGTAGATGATTAGTTTTGTCCTCTTACTTTTTTTTTTTTTTAATTTTTATACATACAAGCTGGGGTACAGGCCAGAGGCACGGGGCGGCGAGAGGGTTCACCAGAGACAGAGCGGGGAGCAGAACAGGCAGACCAGAAACACACTGCTGAGGGGAGCAGCGGGCGAGGCAGGAGAGGTCTGCCGCACCATGTGGGACTCTCCCCGGCCGGGCATCGAACTCGCGTAGCCGCTGCCGACAGCTCCACAGCGCAGCGCCCAACCGCTGCGCCACCGGGGAGGCCATTGTCCGCTTACATTTTAAACAAGAATTTTTTAAGTAATTTTTTCTTAACTAGCTCTCAAAAGGAAACTTTGGAAAGATACTAGCAGAGTGAGGCATTAAAATTGTCCTAGTGAACCTCTAGATGTTCCAATTTCAGACCTAGATAAGAGTCATAGTTAGAGTATTTTGGGGAGATCTATAGAAAAATTTTGAGTAAACAACCACCAGGACCATTTGGTTTAAAATTAAATACCATTGTGTTACTGGCTTCTAGAGAACAAATGTTCTTAAAAATTGGTGTGCCTCTACAGCCCATGTTCAACTGCTTAAGTACAGATGGCAGATGCTTTTTACATTCACATATAGAATGTTACCTACAGGTACTAATTAAAACTAGCACAATTATCAGGTTATCTCATATAATACCCTGGAGCTTAGTATATTAAAATGATTGATTATAGGGCCTCCCTGATGGCACAGGGGTTAAAGTCTCAGTGCTATCAAGCTATTGCCAGCCACTGCAGCATGAGGAACTCTCTGGCCAGGGAGCTAACCCACACAGCAGACCTCTCCTGTCTCGCCCGCTGCTCCCCCATGCGGTGTATCTCAGTCCACCTGTTTGCTCCCCACTGTCTCTGTTGAATCCTCTTATCTCTGGCCAACATCCCAGTTCTTGTATGCATAAATTAAAAAAATGTTTTAAAAATAAAACTATAATGGAAATGGTACCAAAACCACCTCAGCAGGGGCCTTCCTGGTGGCGCAGAGGGTTAAGTCACAGCACTATGAAGCTATCCAGAGCCACTGCAGCAGAGTTCCGTATCTGGCTAGGGAGCTTCCTACATGGCACAGACCTCTCCTGCCTCGCCTGCTGCTCTCCTCAGCAGTGTATTTCAGTCAGTCTGCCTGTTCTGCTCCCCACTCTGTCTCTGGTGAATCCTCTCACCCTCCCACACCTCTGGTCTACACACCAGCTTGTATGCATGAATAAATCTTAAAAAAAAAAAACTCAGCAATCTAGCTGTATCCTTAATTTATTAATTTACATTAAATTCTAGGTATTAATAGCAGCCCTTGACAAAAAAATCACTGAAATGCCTAAGAATAATATACCTTAGGCAATTATTCCTAATAATATGACTAAATAGCAGATTTATGGCTTCAAATCTTAATAATTCAACAGAGTAGTCACTGTTCGAGGTTTATTTGGTGTTTCATAGTTAGTATTTCACTTCGATTGTTGGTTACATTGTATATATGTAGACTTTTCTTTTTATATTACACAGCAATGTACACATTTTGATACACACAATACACAAAATGATTGTTTAGAACAAGACATGCAATGTTGGATTTACACATTGGATCCCAGGGTGTGCCTGATGAAAAAAAGCGGGACTAGGCATGTTGGGTGAAGGAACCAGAAGCATTTAACACACATTTGGTCTGCAGGGCAGCCGCAGCATGTGCAGATTGGCAGTGTGCTTCCACGGTGGTGGGACTATTTATTTTACACTAACCAGTTTGTCACTACCATCCAGCTTCAGGGTATAGCTGTAGGGTTTTATGTATCATTCCTATTTCTACTTTAGGAAATTGATGTTGTTTTTTCTTCAGGCAGTCTTAATATTACTGGTTTAGGCACAGATCAGGTAAAAATAACAATATGCACAACTTCCAACTAACAATTTGTAACCTAAACAGTGAAGTAGTACAATATTAGAAGACTTTAAAACTGCAGCTCTTTTTGGATCCCCCAAAGTGTATCTGCACTCTTCTTCAAACGAGCCTCTTCCTCAGTTGTCAGATTCACCTTCACAACATCTGAGATTCCATTCTGTCCCAAGATGCAAGGTACACTGAGGAAGACATCCTCTTTTATTCCATAGAGACCCTGAAAACAAAATGAAAGCTATTTTATATTTTGTCTATCCATTCTGGGGTCTCCCAGGACTTTCATTCTCTACTTGTTACTACAAAACAAATTTGAAAGTACTATGCATAAGGCTTATTTTTATGTTTTCTTTTAGAATGGAAAGTTTGCTATTTCAATGACTATTTTACATTTTCATTATATTCTAAGTGAAAATCCAGAAAGGAATTTCAACTTAAGTGTATTAAATAAACTTTATTCATAACTGAGTAGTTTTAGTCAACAAGTTATCAAGCATCTATGTGGTAAACAGCACTAGTGTACATTAATTGGACAGCTCTTTATTTATAAAAAAAGTTGCAGGTACATTAATTTATCTCATTTAAATCAATGATTGGGTACTTACACTAATTGCTTCCTCATAAGACTCTTTTTAAAAAAAACAGGAAATAATGACATTCAAATACAGTATAGTATGACATAGACCTACCTTAATCATAGTGGAAATTGGATGTACCCGCCTTAGATTCTTCATTATACTTTCTGCCAAATCTGCCACAGATAATCCAATGGCCCAGGATGTGTAGCCTTTCAGTTTGATCACCTCATAAGCACTATAGGATAGAAAAGGATAGGAAAATGTAGGGTGTGAGAAAGAAAACAAAGCTATCATTGAAAACTTCCTTTAGGGTAAATAATGCCACAAAGTTGCATTATCACCACAAAGTAACCCTTGCTCTGTATACCAGGATATTATATATAGGAATGTTCATAATAGTACTGTCATTAATAACAAAAATCTGATGATAAGCCCATGTTCTCCGAAAGGAGAATAAATTGTGGTTTATTCATACAATGGAATATTCTTTAGCTGCCAGACTAATAACTATAGTTAGATCAATAAAATGGATGATACTTTAAAATGCATCATCAAATTTAAAAATGTAAACCCAAGGGATTACATATGGCATGCCTACCTCTGTTATCTCAAGCATTTGTGTGTTTTGTAGAGGGAAGAGCAGAGGCAGAAGGATAATTAGGAGAAGGAACAGCTAATTCACTCATTTCCAAGCACCAGCAGACTAATAACTATAATCCAACATACTCAAGTTAGTTGACAACTATTACATCTTGGGGTGGGTGGTGGGTTCACAGTTTTATTTAATTTAACAAATATAAATAAGAGGGCCTTGCCTAGATCAGTCAGACTCATTACTCAATTCTGTATATCTGAGGCCCACATACAACCACATGACTTATATTAAAGTAATGCTACCAAGTTAAAAGCCTCCCTATGTCAACAATTTCTAGTAATTATTATTTATATTTTGGCACCATTATGAATCTAGACATTACTTAAAACAGTAATCATTTGAGTAAACAGGATAGCTGTTTGTAGTCATAAAAACAAAGGGAGGAACTTGGACTGAAATATTCATATTCAAGCTTTCTGCCATAGCAGCCAGGCTCTGTGCTACCCCATGGATATGGGGCCCCACGTGGTTCACAAGGTGACCAACAATGTGAGCAAGCAGAGGCACAGCCATCACAGAGGGCATGTCACCAAGCATTCCAAGTTTGTGTGGGATATGATCCAGGAGGTGTACAGCTTTGCCCACTATGGGTGGTGTGCCATGGACCTGGCTCAAGGTCTCTAAGCACAAGTGCACCCTTAGGTCACCACACACATCTGTGCAAAGAGGAAGAGAGGAGCTGAGCAACCTCCTGGTTGCCATGATGCCAAGAAAGACTGATATTCAACTTTCAATTTTTGCATAAAAATAATAAATTTTCCATTTTGCCAAATTGCAAGATCGGTATTACCTGTCAACCACTTGTTTGTGAACCTCTTTCCACTGTTCCTTATCCGAATCAGTGCCTAAAGGAGGGTGCAGATTCTTCAGTGAGACACCAGCAACATTCACTCCACTCCAAACAGGCACTGAAGGAAAAAGTATAGAATACATTTATTTCCATGCACCAGCCAAACAACAGTAATTATGACACATTTTTCTAATTCTTTCTTTTAAAGATTTATGCATACAAGAACTGGGCCAGAGGTGGGGTGGAGGGTGACAGGATTCACCAGTCAGAGTGAGGAGCAGAACAGGTGGATCCACTGAAATACACTGCTGAGGGGAGTAGTATATAGGAGACAGGAGAGGTCTGCTGCACCATGTGGGTTAGCTCCCTAGCTGGGGATTGAATTCATGCCACAGTAGCTGGAGATAGCTGGATAGTGCTGAGACTTCAACCCCTCCACCACCAGGAAGACCCCTAATTCTTTTTTCTTAAATGTGGAGGACTACTCCCTTTTGGTAGATTACCAAGACTAGTGTCCTTACATTTACATTTTCACTGATCAGATTACACAAAACTAGGAATTTTCACTATACTTGGGCCTATTTTCCTAACCTATTGAGATGTTTAAATCTTGTACTTTTGAAATAATACAGTATGCACTCATGGGAAATTTCCTTGGTTATAAATAATTGAGAACTCTTGCACAAATTATGAAATCTTCAAATTGTGATAACAGAATTTTTCATGTACTCCATTTGGATTGACAATTTCAGGGCCAAGTAGTTCCAGTCAAATACAAAGAGATGTGAGCTAGATGACTAAGTCATCCTATAAATCACTGTTTCATTTAATATGCCCACAGAAAGAAGTAAAATAACTTTCATTCCCCACCTCCAATGTTATACAAAATGTCTACAATCTTAACAATTCTTTTTTTTTTTTTTTTAAGATTTATTTATTTATACATACAAGTTGGGGTACAGGCCAGAGGCGTGGGGCGGCGAGAGGGCTCACCAGAGAAAGCGGGGAGCAGAACAGGCAGATCAGAAATACACTGCTGAGGGGAGCAGCGGGCGAGGCAGGAGAGGTCTGCCGCACCATGTGGGATTCTCCCCAGCTGGGTGTCGAACTCGCATCGCGCACCCTGCCGACAGCTCCACAGCGCAGCGCTCAACCGCTGCACCACCAGGGAGGCCCTTAACAATTCTTAATATATAATTATTCCAAAAGAGATTTCTGGAAATGATACTACTCTGATGAATGGATACTCTGGTGCTTTAGATTCTGATTTAGTGATAAAAAGCCTGTCCACTTTTTATACAAAGATTTTTTTTAAAAAAACAAAAAGATAGTAAGTTATACTTACCACTAGAGTCTCCATGCTCCCCAAGGACCCACCCATGACAGCTCAACGGGTGAACTCCCAGCCTTTCCCCCATTAGGTAACGGAACCGGGCTGAATCCAGATTACAACCACTTCCAATAACACGATTTTTGGGAAAGCCACTTATCTTCCAAGCTACATAGGTCAAGATATCCACTGTGAAGAAAACATTTAGGCAAAGATATTAGATAATGATTGACAATTCAAGATACAGAGTGCTATATGGATCTTAATACTGATCATAACTAATCAATATTTTGTTAATATTTTTAAACCTCTATACTTGCTATATGTATAATATAGCAAACATAGTAAGTTTTCAAGGAGTTAAGTTTAATGAATAAATTTTACATCAATTAAGAGAAAAAACATCAATAAACTGAACCACAGCCTTCTTGGATAACTAGTTTTAAAGTTCCAACCACATTCAGAGGCACTGTATCACCTTTAGTGTTTTAAACCAAACTGTTTCACAAAAATATATTTACTCTTAAGAGAAATAAAAAAATACAGAAATCAATGTTTATGAAGAATATAGCATACACTGTTAGTATTATGATAGTTCATCTATTTTTTATGCCGATAAAGTCTCACCTGGATTGGAAACAACAAGCAGCTTGCAGTTTGGGCTGTATTTTACAACATTGGGGATGATGAATTTAAAGATGTTCACGTTACGCTGGACCAAATTGAGGCGGCTTTCTCCCTCTTGCTGACGTGCCCCAGCTGTGATGATAACCAGCTTGGAATTTGCAGTCACATTATAGTCTAGATAAAGGGAAATGATAATCAGATTTAGGCCTTTAAGACAACTCCATTACCTTTTTTAATATAATTTTTATTAGAGTTTTGTGAATGTGGTAGATAAATGCCTCTAATATTCCTCAGACTCCTTTAGTTTTGGAGTTTTATCACTTTGGCCATTTACATGGAGAGAGAATATGTCAACACCATTCTTTTATTCTGGATTTAATCACATTGTGACTTTATATAACTGTAATTGGGCCTGGGGAAGCTCAAAGATACTAACTTTGATTCTCATATCAAACAAGATACTCCCCCCCCAAATTTTTGCTATCTGTGCTCAATGCTCACACTCTTCCAAACTCCTATTTCTATATATCTACTTAATTGTGGTCATAAAGGGCCATAGACAGGCTAATTTTCTTTTCTTTTTTTTTTTTTTTTAACAGAGGCAACTTCTTGCTGCCTAATACCCTATAATACTGGATACTTAACCCAGGGAAGATAATGAAGGGAGTCACCTATCAGGTAAATGGTCAGTAATTTTCAAGTGTAAAAACAGACACTATCTGGTTATGTCCGTGTTTTCTGGCTAGTGCTGGATAAGTTTGAAAGGGTCAAGTCAAGAGTATCTGTTGAATATGCTCATTTAGCCCATTTTCAATATTGTATGAGTATGTGAAAGGAAGTATATTTAAGTATTTGAAGAAATGTGGTTAAAAATGGGCCTACAGAATGTAATGAACCTAATCACATTCTGAATTGGATGTTTCCTGCAACATAGACAAATGGGATTTCCTTTTTAAATCACTTAATAGAAACTGAACTCTTAATATCAGTAAGTGCCAACATAAAATTGTTTAAAAGCGCTCTTAACCTGTATAAGAAAGAAATCTCTGAAGCGCTAGGATTGATGAAGAATTAAGTCTAGCATGCACTACAATATGAAACTGAATGAAATCAACCTTTGCCAGAGACAATTTTTGGTGTTCTAAGGAAAAGGCTGCCATGTTGGAGATCCATCATCTCTCCCTTCAGTTTGTCTTCCATGACATCAACAAGAGCAAGTTCATCTGCCAAGTCCTAAAAGACAAAATTTCAGTTAAGTGGAGAATTATTACATCAGAATTTTTAGACGGGCATGCAAAATTTCTACAATTCTGGCATAGGAGAATTCTGCTACTTTATTAACATCAGGACATACCTCAAGGTAGAGATAGGTCCCATTTAAAAGCTGACTCACAAATGACCCAATACAAAGGAAGAAGCACTGACCCGCTCTCACCAGAGCAGCTTCTGCAGGAGTTCCAGCACTAGTGTATGGAAACAAAACACTAGACTGACAGTGGTTAGATTAATGTTCAGTTATATAAGACTGTTCTAATTACTGTGTCAAATTTAGTTGTACACATTGCTTGTTATTCACTAAAAAGGTGGTATTCATCATTAAGATTTGGAACTAAAAAGTGGTATCCTGGATCATGTATTTTCCATATATTAGCCAACACTGTTAGTTTTACATAAAGATAAATTTATACAAAATATTGGTAAGAAATATGCTTTTAGTTGAACCTACAAAAGTTCAGAGGGTCATCCAGACCAGGAACACCCACCAAGAGTAGCTTTATTTATTTAAATATTTTATTTATGCATATAAGAGCTGGGGTGTAAGCCAGAGATGTGGAGGTGTGGGTGAGCGCCATGTGGGTTAGTTCTCTGGCCAGGGATCAAACTCGGGTTTTGAATTCAGTTCTGCAGTGGCTGCCTATTGCTTCACATTGCTGAGATTTAACCCCCTGTGCCACCAGGGAGGCCCCACGAACAGTAGTTTTAAAACAAATGTGATTGTCTATTGTAAGTAAGGAGTTATACTAGCTGAGCTGCTATCTACCCCCAAATCATCTACAGTGTAATGAGGTGTCTGTCAGTTACTTTTAACCTACCTATTAAGAGGGCATTATAGAAAAATATCATAGGTGGTTCACTAGTGTGGGAAAATGGCATCAAAAGGAGTGAGATTTGGTATACAATGTGACTTCTCCTAAGAATGTTTATAGAGCAACTGTTGTTACAAAACTTCAGGATAGTTCTATTCTGCCTTCAGTCCACTCTCACTGATCTTTTTCTGTACAGAACTCAGAATTCATCATTTTACTCTCTTATTAAGAATTTCATATATGGGGCCTCCCCGGTGGCGCAGCGGTTAAGCGCTGCACTGTGGAGCTGTCGGCAGCTGCGACGCGAGTTCAACGCCCGACCGGGGAGAATCCCACATGGCGTGGCAGACTTCTCCTGCCTCGCCCGCTGCTCCCCTCAGCAGTGTATTTCTGATCTGCCTGTTCTGCTACCCGCTATGTCTCTGGTGAACCCTCTCGCCACCCCATGCCTCTGGCCTGTACCCCAACTTGTATGTATAAATAAAAAATAAATCTTTAAAAAAAAAAAAAAAAGAATTTCATATATGACCTCAAGACATTTTAATATTATATATTCAGTTTTTTATGTAAACCAGGTTTGCTACTGTAAAAGTGTTCATTCAGTCACAAGTTTTTTTTTCCACATTAAATTTTAGTCACATTAACTGATACTAAAATTGCTATCCAGGGCCTCCCTGGTGGCCTAGGGGTTAAGTCTCAGCACTATTGCTGTGAAGGCCCATCGTGGTGGCCTGAGTTCAATCCCCGGCCAGGGAGTTAACCCACATGGCACAGCAAACCTCTCCTGTCTTGCCCACTGCTCCCCTCAGCAAGGTATTTCAGTAGATTTGCCTGTTCTGCTCCCCACTGTCTCTGGTGAATCCTCTCACACCCTGCACCTCTGGTCTATACCCCAGTTCTTCTATGCAAAAAAATAAACTTTGGAAATAAAAAATAAAATTGCTATCCAAGGCGGCGGCAATGGGGATTTGTGTGGAAGAGGACTTAAGATTTCCACCCTCAGTATGATGTACATTTTACTATATGTATCATTTTCTTTTTTTTTTTAAAAGATTTATTTATTTATGCATACAAGAGCTGGGATGTAAGCCAGAGGTATGGGGGTGGTGACAGGCTTCACCAGAGACAGAGTGGGGAGCAGAACAGGCAGATTGACTAAAATACACTGCTGAGTGTAGCAGTGGGCAAGACAGGAGAGGTCTGCTGTGCCATGAGGGAAGCTCTCTGGCTGAGGATTAAACTAGTGCTGTAGTGGCTGCCGATAGCTTTATAGTGCTGAGACTTAATCCCTTGGCACCACCAGAGAGGCCCTGTATGTATCATTTTCAATTCAAAATACCTTTAAAATAATTTCAGCTTGTTTAAAAGCATGGACTCTTCTTTTTCATTTCAAGGCAACTCATGTACCCTAATACAGCTCAGTGGATTTAAGGAACTAGATTTCAAGCCCAATAACTTCTGATTTTTTGCTATTATTGATGTTCACATTCCCTTTTAGTATAGCAGTATCCTGTTTCAAAACCTTATTTTACACTTAAAGTTCTTTTTTGAGTCTATGAACCAAAACACGTGTATATAGGAAATAATGCAATTCTTGGGGAGGAAGAGGAAGGCTGGGTATGGTCAAGGTGTCCCTGGTTTCCAGAGTGATGGGTTCTCACCTTCATTAAGATACTAATGGCACAGGCCATGCCAACAGCACCAACCCCAACAACCGTAATCTTATTCTGGGGAGTATGTTCTTCCGTAAGAAGATTCTGAATCAGCTGATCCTTGAGAGTTGCCATCTTGGACTTAGAAGCACCAGGAACCTGTAGGAGGAAAATCATTCACTGTCACTACATTCACTTGCAATTAACATTTATTATCCAAAAACTTTTCTGAAATGCTTATTTTACTTCTGTTACACTTGGCACTAAATATAGCAAGGGATGACCGAAAAGAAGAAAGAAAACAAATTAGACAAGGAGAATTGAAGGGCCGAAAGACAGGGTCTGGTCTGCCTAGGATCTTGGTGTGAAGGACCTCACCTTGGCATGGAAAAGTAGTATCGATGTTTCGGTATAAGTAAAGCCTCTTGAGGATTCACTCATCTTGGCTTATTAAACCCAAGCAGGGCCGACTTTTCCTAAAATAAGATCACTTGAGCCCCGGTCACAGCACTACTCCCGCCAAGCCCCTCCCGTAAGGGCAGGGGAGGTATGATTGAAAGGGGGAAATAACGGCTTCACTGCACCGCCCGGAAGCCGTGTTCCCGTAATGAACTCTGCTCATGCGCGCTCACGTTTCCTCCCCCGCCCCCAGAGAGGGGCGGAGAACAGAGGAACTACTCAGAAGCTGGAACCTGTGGGTTTTATGCCCCGCCCAGACCCGGAAGATATGCAGGCACCCCCATCCCCCCACCACAAGCCCACAAAACTCATGCGCTTGCGCATTTCACAGCTCTGGGCAGAGCCCAGAGTAGAGCCTAGTGATCGATGGCCTTTGAAAGTTGAGTACTGACCCCCACACAGACGCCTGAGAGGACCCGCCGTGAGCGGAGGAATTAGGAATTATCCTGCTTTCTGGGTCAGGGGGAACGGCACCAAGGCAGACTTTAGACTTAACCAGTGCTCCGAAGCAGACAGGAACAACATGAAGCCAGGCTGGCTGCCTCTCAGGCGTGACGCTCAGCCAAAGTCAGACTAAACTGCAATAGCAGGAACCAGGGACTGTTAACCAGAGAAGGGACCTAGTGTGGCTTTTGCCATGATCCTTGCTGCAAAGGCTTGAGGCCCCATATGAGGAAATTTTATCAGTACAGGAAGTGCAGAAATAGGTGCAGAGCCCTGAGGCTGGAGCCCTAAAATTAATAGATACTTGGTGGAACCCTAGGTTCCCAGAACCTTGGAGAGGCTTTTGACTCTGTTAATCCAACCCTGCATTGCATTCTTTGGAGAGATTATCACAGATTGCATCCCAAAAGTACCACCTCTAGTCTTGACTAGACCCCAGCGGGCAACAATATCCGAGAGCACTTCCAGGCTAGGCAGGTAGCCCAGAGTTACCAGGCTGGATTTGGGTCTCTCCTTACAAATCACTGCTATTTCTAGACAGCCTTGTAAAGTATCTGTAACCTGGCAGGGGGGAGGGAGGTTTCTGCAGAGAACTCCTGGCTTCACAAAAGCATAAACCCTGGCCTCCAGCGAGCTCAACAGGGTGAGGACTCAGGGTGGGGATGTGGGGGCGGGGAATCATGCAGAATGAAGGTCTGCCCCAACTCTGCCACCCGCTCACTGTAACCGTAGAAGCCCTAGCCCTCTCCCAGTTTTAGGTTCCATTTAGGTGCCGGATGATTCTATTCTCAAAAGACCATCTGAGACGAGGGAAGGCTGAGACCCTTCCTTTTTAATATATGCATGCACCGTGCCTAACTTAGCTACTTAATAAATGCAATGGGCGCAAAAGCACCCAATGGAGCTAACATTTTAAGAATCCCAGGTCTAAAACGCTGAGCGATGCTCAGCGGCTTTCCGGTTTCCAGGAACCCGCCCAATATTTTCGGCTTCATGGGCTCCGGAAACTAGACCTCTTCCTACCGTTTACCCTTTTCAAAACTGAAGGTATCCTGTACCCTTCAGACATATCATCTCGTCCTGCAACCACTCGGGTTTCGACACCACCACCACCCCCCCCCCCGCCTCGTTAGGTTCGACCCCCGGGGAGGTGCGACCACCCTCTCGGTTCCCCCGCGCGGCCAGAGGCCACCATTCCCGGTTAATAGCAAACCAGGATGCTGCGCCCGCGGATCCCACGCGGGGTGTGGGCCACCACCTAGGTCTCCCGACCGCCTCTGGGAAGCAGCGCCTACATGCACCACCCGCCTCCTCTGAGAGCAGGGACTCCCTCCGCCAGCAGAGCGGGCCAAGCTAGGCCCGAGGTTGCTCGCTTCCTTGCCCCACTCCCCTGACCTCCCCGCATGGTGCGCGGCGGGCCCAGCCGTACCCGGAGTGCACTTCGGACGGGCGTTGGCGGCACGCAGCGTTGCACCCAGACTTGATGGCAGCTTCTCCAGTACTCAGAGCCGGGCGCGGGAGAGGCCTTAAATGGAACCCCGATGCTGACGTCAGAGGGGGAGCCAGGCGGACGTGCGAGAACCCACGTGTGGGTCGGGCTGGGGGCGGGCTCGGAGCCGGGCGGGGCAGTGCAGCGCGCGCAGCCAGCCCCACCAGCAGCCGGAGGACCGACTGGCCGGCCGACCCGCGAGCGCCAGGACGTCTAAGGGGCTGCCCTCTGGCCACGAAAGTCCAGGCCAGAGTCACCAGCCGCAGTCTAGCCAAGCCTAAATTTCCTCTTCCGTAAAATGTGGCGGCTACTCTGGAAAGATTTCATCTGAACCCTCGCCGCTGTTTCCTGAGCACCTAATAGTGACTCGACAAATATTTTTTGAAAGGAAGAAAGTGCTTAGCACGGAGACAGGCTGTCCTTACCTGAATCGAACATCTCCAAATCTTTTTTTTTTCTTGAAGATTTATTTATTTATGCATACAAGTTGGGGTGTAGGTCAGAGGTGTGGAGTGGTGAGAGGATTCACCAGAGACAGAGTGGGGAGCCGAACAGGCAGATTGACTGAAGTACACTCGGGGGCGAGCAGTGGGCGAGGCAGGAGAGGTCTGCTGCACCATGTGGGAAGCTCCCTGGCCTTGCTGGGGATCAAACTTGTGCTGCAGTGGCTCTGGATAGCTTCTTAGTGCTGCACTTAACCCATTGCGGCACCAGGGAGGCCCCTCTCCAAATCTTAACGTGGCTATCTCCACCTCCCACCCCCTACCCCACCGGTCTCTTAAGCCTTGCAAGTCCCACAACTCATATTGGGGTCTCTGAGTCTCTAGTCTGCATTCCCTACTTCCACGCGCCGCCACACACCACACCCAAGACCGGAGCGGGGGATGGGAGGGAGGGGTGAAGGGAAAGGAGGGGTCAATGTTTTTAAAACCTACTTCGTTTTTTTTCCTTCGTGGCTTTGCCTGGCTTGCCTTCCTCCTCCATCCCTTCCACCTGTCTTCTAGTACTTTACCCCTTCCCCATCCACCCACAGAGTTGGTATCGCAGCCTTCTTTGCTTCCACCACTCTGGTCAGTTCATCCTTCAAATCTGCTTGCATTAGAGGTGTAGGTAGGAGACCCTGCTCTCCTACCTGACAGTGAGACTTTCAAGGGCCTAGATTAGTTACTTCCTGCCTGGACTAGAAGCGCAAATTTATTGCCCAGATCTGAGAATGATCCATTATTGTGGGAGGTTTGGTTTTGAACCTCCACCTCTGTTCCAGAAAAGGAGTTTTCCCATTAACTCTCAGAGACCCAGAAACATAGACTCTCCTCTCAGCTGGAGAGGCTGTGGGCCTGCCACAGATTCTCCAGAGTTCCTCACGGCAGGACAGATGGCAACAGTATCTGTGGTTCTTCAGTATTTGCCACAGTGTCCTCATTTATTCAGGCCTGGACCTTTATCTGTCTATTAGGTGTGACCACAGCTGCTGGGAGGAGGAGGACAGAGCTCTAAAAAGGGAAGTTAGGCTGGGGAGACAGGTAAGAATCCTCCCCAGGTGGACTCTAGGCTGACCTCTGAAGATAGTCTAGACAGACTTTGCACTCCCATAAAGTAAGCCACCTAACTACAGCTCACTTCAAGCATAGCTTCCCTCTTAGGCAGAACAACAGCCTCTATTTAACTCTACAAATATGAATAAAATAAGCACCATTTACAGACCATTTCTGAGGCATCAGGCAACAAGCTGGGCAATTCCTATACTCATTCTCAGTTTCACTTATTTGGAGTTGGCATAATTGCCACCATTTTCCAGATGAGGAAACCAAAGCTCAGAGTTTAATGACTTTGCCAAGATCATACAGCCAATAAGTGACTTCACCTGATACTTTAACCCTGATATTTGATGATTTTTTTTCCCCTATGAGAATGTTTCCTCCCTCATTCCCCTACCTCCTGCCACACAAAGGTCAAGATGTAGGGGGCCCAAGCCAATTCAGGCTCAGGAAGTTCAGTTTTCAGTGGGTTTCTATGGGTATTTCTGCTTGGACTGAGATATGGGTCTCCCCCCATTAGAGTGAGATTCACATCATTGGTGCTCTGGCTTCTGAGGCCTTCGGATGTGGACTGGACTTGGCACCACCTGCTTTCCTGGGTCTCCAGCTTGCAGGCAGCAGATCATGGGATTTAGACTCCATAATCATAGGAGTTAATTCTTTATTATATATATTACACACACATTTTGTTTCTCTGGACAACCCTGACTAATGTAGTCCAAACTAAAGAATTTCTGTACAAAAGCCAAGCAGAGGGTTGGACCCATGGATCGGGCAACATTGTTTCAGAGGGCAGATCACACGTCTCAAGCTGATCTCTTGTTCTTTGGGGATGGCCTCTTTTAAAAGGAAAAATCTTGCAAAGAGGTGGTTAGACGGGCCTCCCCGGTGGCGCAGCGGTTAAGCGCTGCGCTGTGGAGCTGTCGGCAGCGGCATTGTGACGTGAGTTCGACGCCTGGCCAGGGAGAATCCCACATGGTGCGGCAGACCTCTCCTGCCTCGCCCGCTGTTCCCCTCAGCAGTGTGTTTCTGATCTGCCTGTTCTGCTCCCCGCTCTGTCTCTGGTGAACCCTCTCGCTGCCCCACGCCTCTGGCCTGTACCCCAGCTTGTATGTATAAATAAAAAATAAATCTTAAAAAAAAAAGAGGTGGTTAGACAAGAGATCTTGTAGAATGGGCAGGGCTAGCTCCCAATTTAAGTTTCCCTAAAATGAACCTGACCAAAGAATTGTGTCCCCTCCAAACATTATAAAATTGTCTTATTCATTTTGTATCCCCGACACCGAACACTTATTCATAGCAGGCACTAAATTAAAAATACATTTATTAAACAAAGGGGGGCAGTCCCCTCCTTCTTCTTACAAAAGTAAGAATTTGTCACTTTTCTCAAAAACTTTCAATGTCTCCTCATTGAATGACTTCCAAAATAAAATTCAAATTCCTTGGAAAAACACACCAGGCCCTCCATGATCCCATGCCCACATTTATTTTCTTTCATGCTTCCTGAATGCCAGTCCCAAGCCTACTTACCATGTTCCCCAAGTATGCCAAACATTCTCACCTGGGCACATCCTTTAACCTGAATGTTCTCTGCTGTAGTACCATCCTTGCCCACCTGTACCCCACATATTCATAGCTCAAGTGCTGTTCCTTGGGCTTTATATTAGATTAATTCTTATAGCTGTACATCTTTTCTCACAAGACTATATAAGCACCTAATGGACAAAAACTTTCACTTTTTTTTTTTTCATTTTAAAAGAGCAGGTTTATTAGGAAAAGGAGAAAGAAAAAAGAGACCTGCAAAGACACAGGTGGGCAGGGAGCTGCTGCTGTTGCTGCTCTACAAAGGGAAAAGGTTTGTGAAAAGAAATGACTGCATAATCACAGGCGGGCAGGCGGGCTGCCCCCCTTTGTTTAATAAATGTATTTTTAATTTAGTGCCTGCTATGAATAAGTGCTCGGTGTCGGGGATACAAAATGAATAAGACAATTTTATAAGCCTTCAAAGGCTTTACCATTTATTAAGGGAAGGCCAACATTGGCATCCACCTCTGTAGTTAAAATGCAACATAGAAATATAACACTGCCACAAAAGAGAGAGAGAAAATTGCTCTACCATTCAGAGGAGAGAACGGTCCTTTGGCCAGAAATGCCAGAGAAGAGATAGCATCTGAACTCAACCTAGAAAATACTCCAGTTGGTAAAGAATAGGAGTTGAGAAAACAAAGAACACAGCATGAGCAAATGTATGGAGGCAGGAAATTCAAGCCATTTCTGGTGAATCTTTTGCTTTAAATACTAGGCTAAAAAAAATTAGAGTTTTGAGTTTTGGTGGTCAGCAGAAGTCACTGAGGTTTTGGCGAGTGGGAGAGATAGGGCAAGCAAAAGCAAGGAAGTTGAGAGGTCATAGAAAAGGAGAGCACCTTGTTTTGTAGTAATACACAATAGGAAGTTTAGAACAGCAGAGCAGACTTCTCCTGTCTTGCCCACTGCTTATCTTAGCAGTGTATTTCAATAATTCCCCCTTCTCTGTTCTCCACTCTGCCTCTGGTGAATTCTTTCAATTAATACCTCCAGCATACACCTTTACTCTTTCCCCCCCCCCAAAAAAAAAAGTTCAGAACACACACAACTCCAACCACATCTGCATAGAACATACATATCTCAGACACACTCAACACAGCCCCACAGACCCTCTTAACACTCACTGACAGCCTGACTTTTTTCACCTTTTCCATATTTGCCAAGCTGATGGCTTTCCTGAGTTGCAAGGCCCAAGATGCAGGAGGCCTCATCATCAGTCTTTTTCCCTGACAGGCCAGAGTCTGCTGTGTACGTGTCAAAGCAGAGGTTCCGCTCTCTGGCAAGAGAGCAGTGGCTGCCCCTTGGAGACTGCTTCATGTCATTCCCCAAACCATCCACCTCTCAGATAATGGGAGTAGAAGACAGAAGTCTCCGCCCTAAATCTCCAGGTTATCCTGGGTGCTATCTCTCCTGGTACCCTGCAACCCACCATTCTTAGCCCCTCCTCTAGTTTGGGCTCATCCTCAGTAGTTAATTGCTGCCTCTGTTTTTATCTTGGGCTGTCATTCCCTCCATAGTTGATTCCTCACATGATTTGCTAACAAATCTACCTCAAAAACTCTAGATTCCCCTTGCTACAGACTGAATGTTTGTGTCCTCCCCCAAGCCCCAATTCATATGTTGAAACTAATGCTCTAATGGGGTGGCATTTAGAGGTGGGGCAGTTAGGATGTGACTACGTCATGAAGGGGAAGTCTTCTTATACATCGGGCCCTTAGAAAAGAGAACCCAGAGAGAACCCTGGCCCCTTCTGCATGTGAAAACAGTGAAAGATGACTCTCTGAACTTGGAAATGAGCTCTCTTGAGACACCTGCCAGAGTCTTGGTCTTGGACTTTCCAGTCTTCAGAACTGTGAGAAATTTCTATTGTTACAAGCTACCAGTCTTTGGCATTTTGTTACAGCAGTCTGATGGACACCCTTCCAGCCACTTCCTACCATCAGGAAGACACAGGAGTTGTCCCCCTTTTTCTCTGTACACCCCCAGCAGGGAGTTAGGCTTCAATTTTCCATCTATTTATAGGTTCCATGGCAAAGACTGTCACCAGAATGTAAGTGGTTTCCAACTTGAAGGCCCTCAAAACCAATGCTGCAGAGAGTGTGTCAAGGCCTCTCCAAGCCAGATAACCCCCATTATAGACAGCCTAAAGCACAAAGTCTCTGCAGGGGAGGACTGTGTGAAGCTGAGACAGCCTTTCCCTCTGACACCCCGGATGCTAAGAGCCACAACAGGGATGGCTTAGTACAGGTGAATGGGCAGACTGGCAGAGAAGGAACACTGACATGAGGGTGAGGGGACCTGGGTTCTTGCCCGGGCTTTGCCATGGGTCCCAGGTGACATTGTGGCCTCAGCATTTTAATTGACTATAAACAAAAGAGGGCCTCTCTCTGCCAGTTCTAACATCTAGGAAGTCACTTTAATTTCATGTTTGAGATTCAGAGGCAAAAGCCCCCCCATTTTGGGAAGTGATTCAGGTTGCTCCTGGGGGAGAGCCAACATTCCATGGCAACAGAAGAATCTATGCCTGGCATTTTCTTGTCCCCAACATTAGTTTCAAAATTGGGTCCAGAATTCCCAAGGGACTGTTGGATGTTTAGTTCATTAACAAAGTCTCACAGGGCTTTGAAACAAATTATCAACAACAGGAACCTATCTCCCTAATTCTTGTGTAATAGATTGCTTTACACCTTGTAGTTTAATCAGTGGAATTACATTCCAGCCTCAGCTCAAAAAGGTGGCGGGGACAATTATTTCTATAAAATTCCATGAAGATCAAAATAATTGTAACTCTGAATACAGCTTGACTTTTCTGGAAATGGGGCATGAGAAAGGAATGTGGATCTTTTTAAATGTACACTTGTTCACCACATGGCATCCTCCCTGAATTTGGATCTGTGGGCCTTGGGATTTTATTTAAACAGCTGTATACAGCCACTCATCTAGCATCTAGCATCTAGCCTCTCACAAATCAAGTTCTGCTTGAGAAGAAGGCTCCCTGACCTGTTATTTGAGCTTGCTCAGAGGACCCTGGTGTGAAAGGGCAGTTGCTTCTATCTCCTCCCCTTCCTTCCCCCCTCCTTCCCTACCTCCCTCTTGGTCTTCCTTTCTTCCCACCAGGACACTTACTAAGACCACTTGTTGAAATGTTTAAGATGAACTAGGTGCTGCAACAGTTGCCCCTTTGGGTTCAGGTGCTGTTCCTTTATGGGCTCCATTTCCAGAATCTGCAGCATACAGTTTTTAGGTGCCTCATTTGACCAGTCCCAGCAGGTTTTCCCCTTTCAGCCTTGGCACTCCAGTTATACTCTATTCCTCTTGGCAGGGAAACCACCTTTGCCACAGGTCAACTTCTGAAGGTGGTAGGCCTAGAGCCATTGTGTGTGTGTGTGTGTGTGTGTGTGTGTGTGTGTGTGTGTGTGTGTGTGTGTGTGTTGAAACACTTTCAAATGATGGTTTTTACTTCTGCTACTGAGGCCAAAGAGAACCCACCTCATTTTTCTAGGAAGGCAGGAGTTCTGCTCCACTAAGGAGCCTGGGGTTCTGTTAAGAGGAGCAAAGTCAAGCTCCCCTGTACCCAGGAGGGATCTCAGTGTGGGGAGGAGCTGGAACAGACATGGAGATGTCTCCCCCTGCAGTTAGATAAAAGCTTATTAGGTCCTTAGTTTGTGTGTCCCCTAGATGGCTTTCATATCCATCCTCTCATGGAATTTTTACCTCAACCAGGAGAAGAAAGCAGAACCAGAATTTTTACCTCAGTTTTACTGGTGAGACCACCTCAAAAAATATACTTGCCTATAGCCACACTAGTGGAAAGAAGTGAGGTGGATTTCGAAATCCAGGTCCTTCCCCTACATCACCCTACCCCTTTGCCTTTCCTGGGGTACTTCACAGCCTAGAAAGCAGTTAGCCCTTTGTTCTCTAGACAGCAAAGGGCAAATGTGATAGATTGTCCCAGCCCCTTCAGCCAGGGCTGCAGGAAGCTCATCTGCCAGGGGCTGCTCCAGGGCCCTAGCTAATGAGCCTCCCTCTCCCTGACATTGTTAGCCTTGCACAGTCCACATGTGTGCATGGCCAAGCCCTGCCCTTTGCACAAACACACTTGCAGCGTCAGGCCCTCTTAAAGGGCATTTTAATTTAGCTCATCCTTCCATTTTAGTTACAGAAGTCTGAAAGATGCCTTCACAGCCTCACCCTTCTTTACCCACCAAATCTAATGGAGCCCACTAGCCCCTCAC
This sequence comes from Scalopus aquaticus, assembly GCA_004024925.1. Taxonomy (NCBI): domain Eukaryota; kingdom Metazoa; phylum Chordata; class Mammalia; order Eulipotyphla; family Talpidae; genus Scalopus; species Scalopus aquaticus. The sequence goes on from PVIJ01008813.1 coordinate 52,274, forward strand.
ACCTGCCCCAGATTTGCTTACCCAGAAGACAAACATTATTTGCAGTCTGGGCGGCTAGAGTGAAGGGAAGGCAAAGAAAGTGCTCTTGATTTCAGTAGCATTTCAGGGGTGGTGAGTAAGAGACTAGAATCTCCCAACATGCAACCAGCCTGAGATCTTTCCTGAGGCTGTGGGTGCGGCTCTCACTCTGGCCTCCCACTCCTGGGTTTTTTCCACTGCATCAGAGCCCTTCTAATAGCCCTTGTGGGGTTGGCAGCTTAGCAGTGAGGCTTCACTCTGTGGAAGGCCACACCCCAGCCATTAAAGCTACAGGACTGTCAGGAGGCCATCTCAGTGGAGCTCTGTTCTCAGAGTTGCCATGCAGCCTCCTCTCCAGCCCCCTCTACTACAGGCTCTTTGTGGCCCAGGCTCTCCCCTCAAGCCAAGCTGGTTCTCAAGTAACCAAAATTTTCCTTCTTTCCTAAGGGAGGCTGCCCATCAACCACAGATGAGCACAGATTGTACCAGCATCTCCATAGTAACCAAGGGCCACAGCTTCTGTCTTGGATAACTAGTATCCAGAGCTAGCTCCCTTGGCAGGGCTCCCTTGCAAACTCAAGGAGAGCTGACTGTTGCCACAGGCCCATCATACCACAAGCTATTCTTGAGACAGTCCAGGTAGGCAGCCAAGCTGGGTTTCCCTGAAAGACTTCAGACTGAGGAGTTCTTTGAGAAAGGTCCAGAAATGGGGCAGATGGGAAAAAAATCCTCTTTTGGAAGCCATTCCCTTCCTCCCATGTGAAATTGATTCTTCCAGGCAGGTTGTGGGGCTCCCCCATGTTAAACCTTCTTCAGGACAACAGGTGAAAGTTGAAAATTCCACAGTGTATTAGTTGGCTTTGGACTTTGCTCTCCCTGAGGGAGTGGGTGGTGGTGGTGGTGGTGGTGCAGGAGATGGATTGCAATGAATTAAGCAATAACCCAGTTCCCTGCCACCCCATAGAATGGCCCCTGGGGCAGTTGAGCAGATGATCAACTTTCAACCAGGGGTAGTGTTTCTCAAGATGGAGTCAAAGAGAGCACGAGTGAGGGAGAGAAAAGGCGGAGGGGAGAGCTTGCAAGCATGAGCACTTCTCCCTTGTCAGCTGCTCTAAGGGACAGATGGGCCTGGCCTCACTGTCACAGTCTCAAGGACTAAGGATAGCTCTTGGGACAGATTCCATTTCCAGGAAAAAAATCCAAATCCAAACGGAACTGCTCTGGGTTCTTCCTACTCCTCTTCTCAACCCTGTGAGTACATCTCTGCTTCCAGTGACAGAGTTGGGCAGCGGAAGCAGAACAGGGAGAGAACCTGAAATTCAAGTACTTAAATGAGGCATCAGGCAAGAATCCACAGCCTTCCTTGTTCCCTGGGGATTCCTCCCCTATTTGACTTCTTTCCCCAATTTCCCAGGGGAGTTATGTCTTGGCTAAACTTGTTCTTTGGATTTTGTGATGGAGTATCAATAATAACGAACTGGGGAAGGCCATTTAGGACAGTAGCAGGCAGCTGGATTGGCTCTACAGGCTATTAGTCTACATGATAAGGAAGAGACAAACCCTCAACAGCATTTTGGGGGCAATGGGGATAGGAGAGTTAAAAAACCATGCCCTAACTTCTGTGGACAAGTGAAATGGATTAGAGAGGAAAGAGGATCTTGATAAAGTCTGCTGTGCACATTACTATAGCCTCCACTGTCACTCTGAAGGGCACGTCAAGGATTTGAGCTATTTTGAAATTACTCATGATTGCTAAAGGGTACTTCTAAGTCACTGCTAGGAGACCAAGTCTCGTGGGTCCAGACTTTATGAGAATGGCAATAATAATCTCCCCCACATTTATTGAACATTTACTATGTACGTAGCCAGTGCTCCTACTAAACTTTCTGAATGTGTTATCTCATTTCATTCTCACAACTACCCTGTGGTGTCAAGAGCATCATTATCCCCATTTTATAGAAACAGGAACCGAGTCTTAGGGAAGTCAAGTCACTTGCCCAAAGTCACACAGTCAGATGTGCTGAGCTGAGCTTCAAAAATATTAAGACCAGGTGGTATCTGAGCAGACCCCCTGCGTGGTGACCAGGCGCTGCTACTGCCCCTAGTAGCTGGGACAGCACGGGCAGTGCCTCTCAGTAGCTCCAAGGTAATCTTTAGGCCTTGTTGAAGAGGACTCTCTGCGGGAGCCCCAGCTCTCAGCGACCTAACAAAGCAGAAGATCATGGGGCTTTACAAGAGGCTCAGCTGTTCCTCGCTGACTGAGCAGCAGGAATGCAGCAGGCCCCAAGTGACCATCTGGAGCAGCTCCTGCCAGCCTGTTTCTGTGCCAGTTTGCAAGTCGGGGCAAAGGGAGCAGGGAAGCACAGAGCCAAGAGTGACCCCCCTCTGAGGAGGTCCTGCTTTGTCTTTCTGACAGGCCTTTTCAAATATAGCTGCCCCCCACCCAATACTCCAAGAGATACTCTTGACATCTCCCAAGGGATCAGAAGGCACAGAGAGCAGCGCCTCCATCTGCATTGCCTCCCTCTCTATCTTGCGCCAACCTCAATCCTCAGATACAGGGGCTCAGTGGGAACCTCAGGTTTGGGAGTCTGATTTTGTTTAAGCCCCAACCCTGCTCCTACTGCTTGAATATTTCTGGGCAAGTCACTTGCCCTTTCTAAACCTTGTGCATCGGTACAGTAGGAAAAACAAACCCACCAGGGAGGGTGAATGCCAACAAAAGGACTTAACATAGGGAAATGGCTCAATAAACTGTATTGCTAGCTCAGGAAATGAGCTGATGAGAGAGGCAAGTTTATGGTTACTGTCTGACAGTTTGTTTCATCTATTTTGGGCTTTGATTGGTTCATAGGATTCTTCCTGGCCCTGCCCTCATTTCTAACCTGACCCCAGGACCTGTTTCTCAAGGGAAAGCTGTTCTAGAACCTGCACTTAATGCCTGCCTTCGCCAACCTTTTTGTTTGTTTGTTTGTTTGTTTAGAGGAATACCTTTTTATTTATTCTACACTCAGTTATACATACAGGGCTGGGCTGGCCAGGAAGGAGCTATTAGTTTCTTAATTTTTTATGGTATTTGTGGTCAATGATGTAAAGCACATGGATGTTTCAGGTCCCCGGAAGCTGGCCTTGCTGCCTGGCCATTGCCACACACTTATTGCCTGGCCTCTGGCCTGTGCATGGATTCAGAAAGGAAGTCCTCGTAGGGTGGAAAGGTGGGGGGTTGGAGGCCCTGGCCTCCCTCAGTTTTGTTTTTTCACAGGTTGGAAAGAGAGGCGCCATTTAATATCTAGACAGCAACAGAGCAAGTGACAGACCTGGCTGGTGCTTTTTCCTCACTATGGCCTGACATTGCCTGGGGACATGACTCCTAGCTCTGCCACTCACAGTGAGAGGTGGACCAGTTACTTGATCTCGTGGAACCCCTGTAGAGTGGGGAGAGTAGCACTTTCATACTTTGGGGTATGGTTTAATTGTAAAGTTCCAGGGGTGCCTAAGGGGTGCTCAGTGCATGTTAGTCCTCTCCACTAGCCCCTTGGGGCAATCAGGCATATTAATTGAAGACACTTCCTGGGGAGCTCCCAAGAGACCAATGTAAGGACAAGAAACACTGGGAGGAGTCATAAAGACTGACTGCCACCTGCTTCCTAACCCCAGCTGCCCTGTTCTGGGCTGGAACTATGCTAGGGGCAATTCCCAGACAGGTAAGGAGCCTGCCAGTTACCCGCTTAAGGCTCCAAAACTGAACACTTCAGCTAACTGTTAATTATCAACCCCTCTGAGCTTCTTAGCCTAAATCTCAGAATAAAGGGAGCAAGGTACAGAGAAAGGGAGTTCTCTGGGAACAGAAATGCAGTTCTAAGAGGGAGGCAGTTTCCACAGGTCTGCCTTGCTTGTCTAGTTCACACCCTCTGCAGAATCTCTGCAAATCAAACTTGCTCAGGGCAGAAGCATTTCTACATTCATCTCACGTAAACAGTGATTTCTGGAGGAGGGATGCCTGAAATGGTCCCTACCTCCCATCATAAGGTTCCAGGAAGCAGGAGAAGAACATAGGTCTCCGGGCTATCTTGGAAAGGAATATGATTCTTAAATTTCCTTTCTGGATCACAACTACAACTCAGCAGGATTAGAGTTTAACAAATACTAGACATTGTCAGAATGTTTGCCATTCCTGAAAGGCACCTATTGTATTATTCAGTAAAGCTTTCTTTAAATAGAGTCACTGTTTTACTTGGACTCATCCTTAGCAAAATATGGGCCTCTTATGTTGCATTTTACAAATCTGGACATTAAAATATGTAACAGTAACAATTTTGAAATGTTCAGTCATCTGATACTCTCTCTGCCCTGGAGGTGTGCTATCCATACTTCAGAAAATTCTGGGCTAGTGAAAAACAGTGGTGGAATCATGTGACATATTTATCCCAAGAAAAGAAGCATGAACTGTGTAACATTGGCTTGTTGTATCACAAGGACCTGAAGCTAGTTAAGTAGGGGTTTGGGCAATATGTGATTGAGCAATCATATATGTCTTACGGGCCTTCAGTCATGAAATGTAAACATTCACCTAGACTAAAATTCAGTTAGACTCAAAGTATCGTCCAAATTCAGTGCCAGTGTCTCCTGGATAAACAGAGTGGATTGAAATCATGTTTACCTTACCTTTTTACCCAAATATCACTAAAGTGATAGGGAAAGAACACAAAGTTATAGTCACACAAAGATGCAGAGACTGCAAGAGGAAACAACGGCAAGATGAGATCCGCCAACAGTTTTAAGAGATATACTGTTTTAAGTTATGGGTTGAAATCAATGGTCACTAACACCAGAATCAAATTCCAGTGCCCACAGAGGGAGGGAATGCAGAGACAGAAGCTGATTTGTGCTGCAAAAACTCTGGGCATCTCTGGAACCGGAAGCACAAGTTCTGTGGAAGGTAGGAGTAAAGAAGGGGGCTACAACAGGGCACTGTTAGGCTCCTAGGCTCCTGTCATACCAGCTGAAAGAAGCCTCCTGTCTCCACCCTTGCTGAAAAAAGAAGGTTTATTCTTTGGAAAATGCAGTCAAGGCCCATGTACTCTGGTGAGAGGGACTGACTAAAGACAGGGGTGTAAGGGAATGTCCACACACTGAACGAGGACCCCTCCCCAGGCAATCCCAGACCACTAGCATCCAGGTTTCTCTTCCCAGAGACAAAAATGTGGCTCCTTCTCTGCAGAGCAAGAAAAACCTCAGAGAAAAGTTCCCCAAGTCCTGACATTTACAAGTCCTAGATGGAACAGCAGTTTCCTGCAAATCTTCTCTAAGATACTTCCTGCTTGACAGACCTCTTCTGTGCACAGTGAGCTTCCAACTTACTTTTAAAGTAGCTCACTCAAATATCAGGGCCAGCTGAGGGGTTTTATATATAGTTCTGATTTTGGGGAAAAAAAAGTAGGTTTAAGAGTGTTAGAAGAGTAAGTACTCTGAAAACTGTGGTGAGGCTTTCCAGGAAAGACAACAAAGAATAAAAAGGAAACCTTAGTACCTTGCTGGCTATAGTGTTGCACATCCTCTGTTTGCCCCGCAGGTCCAAGTTCCACTCTCTACTCTGCCCTTGGTTCTGGGGCACCAATCAGAATGACCTACACAGCAATGCCCCATGTCCTCTGGCTTCACAGTTGGAGAATGGGAGGAGGGAGGAGAGTGAGAGAGTGCCTCCCTGTGGGATCTAGGACAAGCTGTGTCCTTGACTCCTTTTCTCTCTTGGTAACTACTTTTTTTTTTAAAGATTTATTTATTTATGCATACAAGAACTGGGGTATAGACCAGAGGTGAGTGGGGGTGGGGGTGGGGGATGACAGTATTCACCAGAGACAGAGTGGGGAGCAGAACAGGTGGATCTACTGAAATACACTGCTGTGGGGAGCAATAGGTGAGACAGGAGAGGTCTGCTGTGCCATGTGGGAATCTCCCTGGCTGGGGATTGAACTCATTCTGCAGTGGCTGCCTATAGCATCATAGTGCTGAGACTTAACCCCTGTGCCACCAGGGAGGCCCTGGTAACTACTTCTTAACCCCTCTTCAGGCCCAGGCTTGGTAACTTAGGCCACAGAACTTTCGTATGGTTTCTCTATACTCTCTCTGTCCACAGCTTTGTAAATAGTCACTTTATTAATCTCCTCCAAGCATTTGTTTGCTCCCAAGACCCTAACTAAAGCACTAAACACTTGGGTTGGGGCTTGTGATGTTTTGGTATGTACCTTTTAGTGTTTTTGATTGCTTAAATTATCAGCATATATAATTTTGCTAAAGAAAACAAGACAGCAAATATGCTTTGATTTCTTCTGTGGGACCAGCACATAATGGATACTTAGTCCTCTAGGAAGCTGAGCTTGGCCCTCTCCAGCAGCTTCAGATGCAAGATTCTATCTCCTTCCTGTACTTCATAATGAGGTAGTCTCTCAACCTTGTAGCCATCAGTATTTATCAGTGTGTATCACCAAAGAAATGAAATAGCTCTCCCTCTCGCTATTTATAGCCTAAACAATGAGAGGAGTAGGGAGAGGTCAATAGTGGCACAGATTTTCATTCAATAACTGAGTTTGAATCTTAGTGCTTAACTCCCAAGTTGGAGTCAGGGCTTTTAGGAAAGTTATTTCACTTTCTGAGCCTCAGTTTATTCTCAAGTAGGTTCCAAGAGGGCACAGTCTATTCTACCCATCATCTAGGACCTTTCCATGAACTGAGACATCATAAGGTGGGAGTTGATTGATGCACAGTGGGAGCTTCACAATTGTTGAATGAATTCTAAGAATTAAATAAGAATATACAGCTAGCATAGCAAATATTTGGCAAACAGATTAATAGTTTCTTTCCCTTACTCTGTGCTTCGCTGCCTATCAATATTGATACTGTATGCCAGCCTGAATCAATAAACCTGGTAATGGCAAACAAAGACAATAAATGATAAGAACAACATTTATTGAATGCTTAATTTGTGCCTTGTGCTATTCTAAACACTTACACTTATTAGCTTATTGAATCTTAAGAGTATCTAAATACTATTATTATGCCCATTTTACAAATGAGGAAACTGAGGTGTGAAGAGATTCTATAATCCCACAACTCTTCAAGTGACCGGGATGAAATCTGAACCCAGACAGCTCAATTGAAGAGCATAATGCTTAGTCACATGTTAGATTTTTGCTAATCCATTTGTGTAACACAGAAAGGGATCACTACTGTGCTTTTAAAGAAATTTCTTCTTCCTTAACTAAGCTATAATTGTGATGTGTAACTGTTGTGATGTCAAATCACCATATATTTAGGTTTGGGATATATTAAGTGAAGCCTGTTACTGCCCTTGTTTTGAAGAGAAACCTTTCCACACTTGAACCAAGTTTCAAGGCTGCTCTCCTGCCTACTTAGCATATTTTCACTGGCTTTTTCTTTTACCTCGACTTTGAGCCAACCACTATTTTAAAATAAAATTGTTAGTAAGTAGTTAAGTTATAATAGGATTTGCTTCTCTCCCCACTCCCACCAAAACAACAACAACAACAAAAGCCTTTCTTCCCCTAAATATCAAACATAAAACATTAATTTCAAACAGATTATGGGTTCTACCCTCTTACACTGCTGGTAGGATTGCTGGCCAATCACTGTGGTCCACTTATTTACTACTATGGTCCAACCTTCACCCAGTGGAGATTAAAAATTAAAAATTAAAACATTAACATTAAAACATTAATTAAGGGCCTCCCTGGTGGCGCAGTGGTTGAGCGCTGTGCTATGGAGCTGTCAGCAGCGCACGATGTGAGTTTGACGCCCAGCCAGGGAGAATCCCACATGGTGCGGCAGACCTCTTCTGCCTCGCCCGCTGCTCCCCTCAGCAGTGTATTTCTGATCTGCCTGCTCTGCTCCCCATTCTGTCTCTGGTGAACCCTCTTGCCACCCCGCACCTCTGACCTGTACCCCAGCCTGTATGTATAAATAAATAAATCTTAAAAAAAAAAAAAGAATTCCTTAAACTATTAAGAATTCCTTCCAGGAATCTTTAGAACTTAAAAATCCTAAATTTCTCCCTACCATGTTTGGAGGTAAGGAAACAGATGTCATATTTTTATAAATCTCAGATCACTCCTACTCAATTTTAATCCTAACCTTTAAAACAATTGCACACACAGAGCTTTCTTATATGTAAGCACTGTATGTATTAATCTTCACTTTTTTTTCCCCAGAATAAACTTTAGCATAGTTAAGCCAAACTTGACACAGATTAGAATATTTATCTACAGGACTTAAGGCAAATGTAAACATTTTAATGACCTCCTGTTATAGCATTTACTGCAGTCTCAGAATAGAACTGTATTTTTAAAAAAGATTTATTTATGCATATAAGCTGGGGTGCAGGCCAGAGGTGTGGGGTGGTGAGAGGGTTCACCAGAGTGAGGAGCAGAACAGGCAGATCAACTGAAATACACTGCTTGGGGGAACAGCAGGCAAGGCAGGAGAGGTCTGCCGTACCATTTGGGAATCTCCCCGCCTGGGCATCGAACTCACGCTGCAGTTGCCGACAGCTCCACAGTACTGCGCTTTACCCATTGCGCCACCAGGGAGGCCCTAGAACTGTTTATTTTTAAATAACTCCTGTGAAGGCCCATTTTATAGATGAAGAGATGTTGGTACAGACTCAAGGTCACACAGCTACTGAGCAATTTGAATCTAAAGAGCATGAATCAAAGTTCATGCTCTAACAACTCTGCTACACTGTTCCTCTACTGAAGCCAAGGTTGCAATCAGTCCTGGGAAGGCCTGTTGGAATCCTAGACTGTCTCTCTGCTCTTGTATTTGTGGGTCTAAATGTTCTTTGGCCACAAGGATCTGACCATGCATGTAAAATTCCAAGATGTTTTTGTATTCAGGCCAGCCAGTACTTGTTTTTATGGTTTACCAGGTGCCAAGAATAGCTCACAAATTGATAGGACCAAAACTCACAAAAATTTGACTTAGAGAAATAGGACTGTTGATTCTTTTCTAAGGAGATGAGCCCAACTGTCAAGCTTTATTTTAAAGAGCACACAAGTGTGCCCAAACATCTCTTTACTAGAAAAATCTCAGGTTGTAGACTGGAAAAATAATGAAGGGCATAGAAAAATATCTGAAAATTACCTGAACACGGGGCCTCCCTGGTGGCGCAACAGGTTAAGTCGCAGCATTATGAAGCTATCCGCAGCCACTGCAGCACGAGTTTGATCCCCAGCCAGGGAGCTTTCCACATGGCGCAGCAGACCTCTCCTGTCTCACCTGCTGCTCCCCTTGGCAGTGAGTTCGATGCCTGGCTGGGGAGAGTCCCACATGGCACAGCAGACCTCTCCTGCTTTGCTCGCTGCTCCCCTCAGCAGTGTATTTCTGTCGATCTTCCTGTTTTTCTCCCCACTCTGTCTCTGGTGAATCCTCTCACCACCCCCATGCCTCTGGCCTACACCCCAGCTCTTGTATGCATAAATAAATCTTAAAAAAAAAATGCACTGAACGTACTTCATGGGAGTGAGACTTAGGAGTAAGGATCCAGAAACATTTTCTATTTTGTGTAATTCGGTATTACTCAAATCTTAAAAAATACACTTCTATAGTTTAAAAAATATCGATGGTCAGTTATCTTGTCCTTTCCACCCTTTTTTAATTTATCATAACCAACCAGTTAGCTACTAGAACCAGAGAGGAATAAATGTGGGTAATAAGGGTCTTTGAATCCTAACAACTATTGAACCTAATGTTTGACACTTGATGGGAAGTCCAGTGAGGTAAGGACAGACACTTGTGTGATTAAAACTACCATATAGTTGAATCTTTATTTTTTAATCTATTCTGACAATCTTTGTCTTTTAGAATGCTCAGTATGTCTACATTTAATATAATTGCTAGTAAGTAGGGAAATCACTATCTTGCTATGTATTTCCAATACTACAGATTAAGTAACATTTAAAATTTAACCCAGAATTTACCTTACACCTCAACTTCAGCCTACTCCTGTTATCAGCTATCTATACTAACAAATACAGCATGTTATCAGGTGGCCAGAGGGATATCAGTTTTTCACATCTGTTGTTAGTGGGGGTGGGGGGTTACTGGATCTCTAGGACAGGTATTTCCACAATGGTTGTATGTTTTATAGGGATACTATGAAAGACTATGAAAACAGGGCTTTCTGGTTACAAAATTTGAATTCAAAAGCCTCTTCTGTAACTGAAATACCCAGTCAAGCAAAGATGTGGACTACAAACTAAGGCTGATCACCTCTGAACCAGGTTCCAGGCAAGGCTCCAGTCCCAGACAATTTAAGAACTGAAAATAACAAAGATTCCCCTGGCCCCAGGAACCGGGAGAACAGCTGAGTCTTGAAGAAGCTAAACTGGGAAAGGGCAGAGGTAATGTACTGGAGAATCCCATGCAAGTCTTGACATTGGAGACAGCAAATCTAAGTTTAAAACAGGCAGCTTTCCATCCCAGGGTCACTGTCAGCTTCAATTGGTCTATGTACCCACAGGAAATGACTTTTTGCATTAAACCCTCCGCCTGGATCAGTTGGTTACCTTTCTGAACAATCATTTGTCTTCCAGACTGAAGTAGGTATCACACTCATGAAGTCCAAAGCAGATTAATATCACAGACTTTTTCTTTCAGAAGAAACTCAGTATCCTAAGGCAGGACATGGTTTCATTATTATATTTTGCAGCCCTCTGGGCTAAGGGAACCCATTAGGCAGATTAACCTCATGTGATTTGCCACACATGAAGCATAATATAGAATCAGACAGAAAAGCCTGATAGGGCAAAGAATAGCTAGGAATGGAAGCCCAGACTCTGAAATAAACTTCCAATTTCACAAGCATCATATCCCTAAGTGACTGCAGAAGCTTAGCAATTTAGGATAAATCCTAGTTCCACCACTTCCGGGCTGTGTGAATTTGGGTAAATTACTTACCATGCCTAACCTGTAAATCTGTGGCACTAACCTGATTCACTGGTTGTTGTGGGAATGACATAACCTATTACAGGAAAGGTGCCTGGCACAGTGCTAGTTTATAGTAGCTCTCAATCACCAGTGGCTGCTATCATTTTCCAGAGTGGGAGGTGGGGCCACAGTGGGTCTACATGACCACCAAAGTTCATTTTTTTAGAAAGATTTATTTATTTATTTATGCATATAAGCTGGGGTGAAGGCCAGAGGTGTGGGCGCTGAGAAGGTTCACCAGAGACAGAGTGGGGAGCAGAACAGGCAGAATGACTGAAATATACTGCTGAGGGGAGCAGCGAGCGAGGCAGGAGAGGTCTGCTGTGCCATGTGGGAATCTCCCCAGCCAGGCATTGAACTCAGGCGGCAGCTGCCTACAGCTCCACAGAGCTGCACTTAACGCATTGCACCACCAGGAAGGCCCCAAAGTTCATTTTTAAAGGACATCAACTACCAAATATTTCAAATGCAAGCTAGACATGAAATTGAGAGCTATCTCTGGTGAAATCACCCTTATTCCCTTCACTGCTTATGAGACTTGGTTGTGTACCTCAGGAATGTCTTTACTCAGTCCCCTCTCCTTTCTACTTACTAGACCTCCACTTTAATTTGAACTTAGTTCCACTCTGCATTGTTACAAAAGCATTTCAGGTTTTGACCTGCCTAACTGCCAGGCCTTTCATTAAAAAGCAAAACAAATACACAAAACCCAACAACAAAAAAGCCTTTGTAAAAACATACTTGCTCAAAGTTTTCTCTCAGGTTCCCCAGTACCTAAGGAGGTAGGTCTGAATACCTTACCTCAGCATACAAAACCATTTACAACCTGAATTAAACTGCATCTCCCTAGCTTCTTGTCCTCCAGTCTAACACATGTTCCTCTAACACACTGGGATCTTTCAAAGCCTTCACACCTTCATCAACACTTTTCCCTATTCAACTTTAAGGCTTAGTTAAAATGTTATTCCTAATTCTACTGTTTCTTCCCCAGGCTACATTATCTATCATTTCATCTTTTGAAGAGCACTCAACAGAGCAATTTTGTTTGTTTGTTTACATCTATCTGTAAAAGACATACTCCTCTATTTCAAATATTTTTCTGTTTGCACCATTGGTTTTGCTCAGAGTAGTTGTGACAATACATTTGAAAGCACTTTGTAAAGCTATTATATCTAAGGGATTACACCAATGCTATATGGATGAAAAGGAGAAATAAAAAGGTTGTCTTTCCTTTTACCAGTTTAAAGTCAGGACAGGTTTTTGACCGTTGTAACCATTATACAAACGATAACCAGCTTGTAGTAATGGTTTTAAAGAATGAGTAGCCCTGAAGCCACCAACCAAGTAAATATCACACATAAGGAGAAACCACAAGATATGTTCCAGTTAAAAGAATATCTATAGAAAGTTTTACTTTTTACTGTAATTTTTAATACAAGACATCTAAAGTCTTAGAGAAACAGCAGATTGATCCCATTAGGAACAAAATATGGCACAGATTCCAGAAACAACAACATAGCTTTTCTTTTTTTGCATTTAGGCTTTTCAGTCACTATGCAGTGATTATCAATACGCCAAGGACAGTAACAGATACTGGAGAAAAGGAGATAAGAGAAACATCTTTTATTTTTTCTAAAGAAGTGAAAATAAGATTTCTTATATTTTTCACTCATAAGATTTTTTAAACTCTTAAAAATGCAATTTCCTCTTTTCAAAGCACATGCCATCTTAAAAAAAAACTTAGCAATGTACATTTGCACTCAAAGAAAAACATGCAGTGCCATTGTCTTCTGACAAAATTCTGCATAAAAAACCCCACGCAACTTTCTGCAAATATGTTCCCTCTTCATCATTTAGGGACTCCAAGCCACAAACATTCAGTGCAATATTTATTGGGATTTATTTCCGTAGGAAACACAGGACCAATGATATCTTCTGACTATAACTGTTTCCTGATGGTTGAGTAACAGTCTCCCTCTGCTTTATTTAAAAGTACTCTCTTTAATTTGCTGATGTAAGGTACAACTAGGAGTCAGTAAAACTTGAAAATTCAAAACTGGAGGATGAAGAAGAAATACTTAAGGTGTACCCTGTGCCACAAACTTAGGAAAAAATTTACACAGAAAAAACAAACAAACAAAAAAATCCCCTAGCCCCCCCCAGATTTTATCAATGCACCCTTTTAAAAAAGTTTTTTTTCTTCAAATTTCTGAAAGCAGCTTAATGTGAATCAAAAGCAGTTCCTGAGTAACTGCAGTAAACAGTGTCTTTTTAAAATATATATATTTGCAACTTAGCTCATTTTGGTTCTGCCTTAATTTACCTTCCCAGCTTTTAATTTAATCACAGTTCCTTTCAGTTCACAATGTGCAAGTACAATAGCATCAGCTCCAAGAGTCCACGTGGTGCAGATGTTTGTCACTCCTAAGTGATCATCTGCAGGTCTGTCAGGCCAGGTTTTCAGGGTCACTGAGGGCCACAGTTCTCTCAATCTCACAAACCTGTGAGAGTTACTGACCCTTCACGTTTTCTTCATCAGACGCCGTGACTGCCACATGTGGAGCTTGTTGTAGGCTGTCTGGAGCATCTCTTCTATGTGACTTACCAACTGAAAAACACAGGAGGACACTTAAGCGATAACTAGGCAAAGTCTGGGAAAGGTAATGCTGCTGATCTTGACCTGACACCTTTTTCAGAGAACATTTTCCAAGCTCATTTCTATGTCCCCAGTCAATGAGACAACAATATACAGACAGTACTAACAGACACATTTTGCATAAAAATGTAAGAAAGATATTGGACACAGTAGAGGCTGGAAATTCACCTCCTCTGTCTGGGTTGTAATGTTTGCCCTGTCATTAACCAGGAAAATATGAAAATCTTAACTGTACTGTAGGCCTCAGTTTCTTCTGTTAAGTGAGGGTGGTGAACCAAACTGGTGATTTCGATTTGAACATTAGTCTGTTGACTAAAGCGAGGATGGTGGCAGCAACATTATGTTCTACAACATTTGAAAATTGCCTTACCCTCCAAGATTATGATGAGACCCAGGAGTTTTGTATTTTCAAAAGTTCCTGAAGTTAATAGCCAATCTTGCAAAGCATTTTCCTATGTTTCTAGGGTCTTTTCCAGCTCCAACATTTCAGGATTTCAGTGTAATGCAGATTAGAGCACATCTAAATGGTTTCAGTGTTTCACATGAGTACTGTGTTATACCTTTGGTCAGGACTATGTATCTTGAGTAGAAAAGAAGTTTGTCTTCATCATGGATAGAACAAGAAGTCAACAGGACCACAATGATCTAAGCTGACAGACTCCTGAGACAGAATGTCTTCAGAATATATTTCTTTGCAGGTGGACAGCATTTATGTGGCTGGAAACAAAAGTCTTGTAAAGTCTACAAGTTACTTCTGACAGCATGGGAATGGAGATCGAGAGTCATAAATCCTTTTAGCATGTCAATGTCTTAGATCCAATCAGAAGTATTGAATAAACAAACAAAACAAAATCCTTATCACATTTGCTATCAGTGTGTGTGTGTCTGTATGTCAGTTAGGAGTATAACCTTACTTAGGTTATCAGGTCTGTCTGGAAACTGTATAAAAATCATTTATTCTACTTGATGGGCAGCAGTGGCTCGAAATTACTGATTAGAAGAGATGAATACCATAACCTCCTATAAGGCTGCACAAGACTTTAGATCCTTTTCACCACAGTGCTATGGAAGTTACAATCCAGAAGGCACATGAGTTGAAACCTATTACAATCCTTGCCCTGCCATAAGGAGATACTTCAATCTTCTTTCCTGTTATAAGTAAAACTGCTCTATTTTGAGAAAAATTGCTTAGAATGTTTAGGGATTAAATGTTTATTAAAATTCTTACTGAGAAGATTCTTCAGCTATCAGTTGTAAAACTCACTCTTTGATTATCCTCCTTATAGAAATATTGAATCAAAAGTATGTATATAATCTTTCCCAGTGATCTCAGAGAGGATTTACATGCACACAAAATGATTTTATTTGGGTGTTCTAGCCTGGCATTAAAACAAAGCTAAAAATCCTGGTTACAAAGTGACACTTCTCACTCACTCCTTACCTACTGCCTTGCCCTGCCCTGCTGTAAACAACCAGAGAAGGTGAAGGCAGATTATAATCCAGGAATTGTTCTGTTTACTGTCCTATATACCGGCAATTTTGTCATTCTCTGCATTGCTCAGTTTGTGCTTGCTACTCAGGTTTACAACATAAGTATTATATATATACACAGGTTGTAAATCTATGCAGAAAAGCACATTTTGATGATCATTACAAATGCCTGGTTAATCATGGCCTAAGGATAGTGAGAGTTAAGAAAAGGCCAATGGACAGGGGTACTTAGGGGATACCTATGAATACTGGCAATGTTCTTGGTAGTATTTCTTACTGTGACTGGTGGGCATACAGATATTTGCTCTACTATTTTAAAAAGCACATGTATTTTACATACTTCTGTGAATGATAAACCGGTACTTCCAGCAACAACAAAAAAATGCAATCTATACACTCATTACCAAAAACATGGTTAATTTCATCATTTTAATACATAGAAAACGAAAGTTGGGCAAAAATCAGATTACTGTCTTACATTTGTGCTTAAATATTGTCTTCGAATTTTTTCTTGGAATGGGGAGAGCTTTGTAACTTGGAAGCGTTCCAAATTACTTTTCATTTTCACTACCTGAAAAAGATGAAAGAAATAATGAATTACTGAGGAATCAAAAAGCACTACAGGGAAGAGAAAAATACAAGAAAGATTACATACAAGAAAGAAAAATACACACATTCAGATTTAATAGCTCTACCAGGAAGAGAAAAAAAATCTCTATTCCCAAAATGAGATTTCTGCAGAAAAGACTTTAAATGTAAAAGGAAAAAAATAAATATATTTATTGAATATTCCACCACACAGATTTTAAAACTTTGGTTCATAACTTGGTATTTTTCTGTGCATGTGTGTAAATATGTACAGAAAAATACAGTTAACACTAAAATTATCAAAGCCCAGAAACAAATCTACATATATATCAATACTTAATTCATGGTAAAGAAACCATGACTGTGTAATAGACAATGGAGAATATCTTTAACAAACATGCTAGGAAAATTGGACAGCTCCATGTAAAAGAATGATGTTGGATTACACTCTAATTCCATGCACTGAAATAGTTTCAAAATGAATTAAAGACTTATAGATATAAGACCTGCAACAATAAAAATATATAGATGAAAACACTGGTGATCCATTATATTACACTAATGATAAAGGTGTTTTTAGAGATTTGACCCTTATGCAAGGGATATACAAGCAAAAATTAATAGGGGTTTTTTATTTCAAAAGCAGAAAAAATATAAATAGATTAAAAGACATTCTACTGAATGGGAGGACATATTCAACATTACACAACCAAAAAAGGTTAATACCAAGACATTAAAAAAAAAAAAACAACCCTGAATTTAACAACTCAAAAGCAAATAACCCAATTATCCGAAGAGGATACTAGAGACCAATAGACATAAGAAAAAAAAAAGTTCATTATCGTTTTTAATAAGGGAGATGCAGGTCAATACCACAATGAGACATTTCACATCAGTGAGAACAGCACATATTAACACATTGTATAAGGGAAACGTATTTATATGTTTTACGTTGACTGGTAGTAGAGCGTGGGACACGTATTAATACGTTTTTAATAGACTAGTGGTAGAATGCGGGCAATGTATGTTTATTTTTATACTTTTTTTTTTTTTTAATACTTAAAAAATTAGCAAAAATGGCCCGCACCACCTGTTAGCGCGCGATAAAAACTACCCGCAAACAATGTGTTAAGAAGACCCCTCCGGCCTCCCCGGTGGCGCAGTGGTTAAGCGCTGCGCTGTGGAGCTGTCGGCAGCGGCGACGTGAGTTCGACGCCCGGCCGGGGAGAATCCCACATGGTGCGGCAGACCTCTCCTGCCTGGCCCGCTGCTCCCCTCAGCAGTGTATTTCTGATCTGCCTGTTCTGCTCCCCACTCTGTCTCTGGTGAAGCCTCTCGCCGCCCCACGCCTCTGGCTTGTACCCCAGCTTGTATGTAAAAATAAAAAAAATAAATCTTAAAAAAAAAAAAAAAAGACCCCTCCACAAGTGCTGGACAGGGTACAGAGAAAGAGGAATCCTATTACACTGTTGGTGGGAAGGTAAACTGGTACAGCCATTTTAGCCATTTTTAAAAGCAATCTGAATATATCTTAAATAACTAAAAATGGAAATACTGTATAACTTGACAATCTCATTCTTGGGCATCTATCCAAAAACATGAAACTATCGACTCAAAAAATTATATGCTCTACAATGTTTATTGCAGCATTATTTACAATAGTTAGGACATGGAAACAACCTAAGTGCATACTGATAAGGAACTAGATTAAGGTGTGATATATTCACATGATAGAATAGCACTCTTCCATAAGGAAAAGATAAAATGATGCCTTTACTGCAAAACGGAAAGAGCACAAGGGAATTAAGCACAGTAAAGTCAGTCAGAATGACAAAGACAAATATTGGATGTTTACACAATAGGCAATTAGACAAAGCAAAATATTTATACAACAAACCAAAATTTTTTTCTTAAGGAAAACGTCAGATCAAAAAAAGTAAAAGTAGGGCCTCCCGGGTGGCGCAGCGGTTAAGCGCTGCGCTGTGGAGCTGTTGGCAGCAGCGACGCGAGTTCGACGCCCGGCCGGGGAGAATCCCACATGGTGCGGCAGACCTCTCCTGCCTCACCCGCTGCTCCCCTCAGCAGTGTATTTCTGATCTGCCTGTTCTGCTCCCCGCTCTGTCTCTGGTGAACCCTCTCGCCGCCCCACGCCTCTGGCCTGTACCCCAACTTGTATGCATAAATAAAAAATGAATCTTAAAAAAAAAAAAAAAAAAAAAAGTAAAAGTATCACTGACAAGTAAAATACCAGTGATGAAAGTAAAATTTTTGTTTAAAGGGAAAAACCATCTATCTTCCAAAGAAGAAACTCTTGTGATATATTATATATGTGCATGTGGTCTTATTCACAAAAAATTCTAGAAAATGCAAACTAATATATAAAGACATAAAGCATACAAGTGGTTGCCTTGGGTCAAAGGTACAGAGACTATTCACAGAAAAGGAACATTAGGGAACTTCTCAGGTAACAAACTGAGTGAGCCAGATTGTTAAATAATCACTAAAAATTTCACAGGGTTAGATTACATAAACAGAAGTAAGCATCCCTTATACTGCAACCCACATTCTCATTAAGCTCCGTACTAGTCAAGCCACACCTGAAACATTATGTTCAATTATGATTGGTAGATTATTATTTTTTTATTTATATCTTTTACATTATTGTGTATTCCCTGTAGGTTACCCACCACCAATTCACGTGTAAAATAAGGAGGTTACCTATGAAGGACACCAAAAAAAAAAAAAAGGTAATTTATTTGAATACTAGTGAGTATGAAAACTTCCTCTTGGATTTACTGGGCTCCTGCATTCTTTAGTGAGTTGCCTGTTAAAGATGTTTTTGCACATTATCTTTAAATAGGATATTTACTTTTTCTTTAAAAAATTGACTGTAAGAGCAATCTTGCAATAGTAAAGTTACTAGCATTAAAAACATCTTTTCCTTGTCAACTGTCTTTTAGTTGGTTAAAAATAGTTTTTGAGTTAAGAAGCTAGCTAATGCTAAATCTGCTGTTGTCTCAATTTGGATTTCACTAGACATAGAATATGTACCAAAGAAATAATAGTTATCTTCCAGTATTATATTGAAAAGTAATGGTGAGAGTGGACATCCTTGCCTTGTTCCTGATCTTAGGGGAAAGGCCTTCAGCTTCTCACCGTTGAGTATAATATTGGCCGTGGGTTTGTCGTATATGGCTTTTATTATGTTGAGGTATGTTCCTTCTATCCCAAGGATTTCAAGGGCTTTTATCATAAATGGGTGTTGTAC
>PVIJ01008814.1:0-29602 GCA_004024925.1 Scalopus aquaticus
GCTGCCGACAGCTCCACAGCACAGCGCTCAACCGCTGTGCCACCAGGGAGGCCCGACTCTGACATTCTAACCCTCAAAAATTACTTACGGATATAAAAGAATATTAAAATTTCTCCCTAATTGGAATAACTACCCTTTTGTTTTCATTAGTCTTTGCAATCACTCTGAAAATTTTAACATTTTAATTGAAATATTTTTTACTTATTTTAATACTATACATTATAAGATATGTTATATGTAAACTACAAGAATTATATACATATATAGTTTATTATTTTTATAAAACAAAAACAATAATGTATTTGAATGGTGTAAGCTGACCTATTACTATATAGTTTCTGGAATATTCTGACAGTTACAGATCAGCTGTCTTGATTCACTCAATTCCTCAATATGAGTTGCTTAACCTTGATATATTTTCTAATGCTATTTCTATCCACTCCTCAATTTCTCTGACTTATATGTCTCCATGTAACCTCAGTTTTATCTCTCCTTGGCTGATTTCATAAATCCTTCTCTTCTAGTCACCTGTCTAATACTATCTCAATATACCATCTACTGGAGGATGTCCATTAATAGCAGTAGTAAACTCTAAACTGCAGTAAATTATATGACTGGGATTTTTATCTAGGCCTTTTCCCTCATAAAATATGTGGGGTTTTTTTTCCCCCTAGGTTCCTCCTGAATAGGCTTTGTCAAATGTGAACAGCATATAAACATTTGATTTATTACATTCTTACCCACTGCACCAAAATTGAAATGCTGCACCTAAAACACCATTTGTCTCAGAGTGGTAAATGTTCAACCAGTCTGTTTGAATTCTTCTTCATGGGCACAAGAAGAACTAGTATTTATATGAACAAAAGGAAAAAAAAAAACCCTACAAACACTAATTAGTATTTTGTCTGAATTAATACATTTCCATTCACATTATTAAAAGATAAACATGAGGAGGGTCTCCCCAGTGGCGCAGTGGTTAAGCGCTGTTCTGTGGAGCTGTCGGCAGCAGCAATGCAAGTTTGTCGCCCGGCTGGGAAGATTCCCACATGGCGCGGCAGACCTCTCCTGCCTCGCCCACTGCTCCTCTCAGCAGTGTATTTCCGTCCATCTGCCTGTTCTGCTCCCCGCTCTGTCTCTGGTGAACCCTCTCGCTGCCCCACACCTCCGGCCTGTACCCCAGCTTGTATGCATAAATAAATAAATCTTAAAGAAAAGATAAACACGAGGAAATCATTTAGAGAAATATCAACTTTCTTACTTAGAAAAATTTAACCAAATAATCATAAATATCACTGACAGATATTTGACAGTGAGTTTCATTCTTTCTTCTCTTGTCTATCTTAAGAATTTATATGTAATGTGCCGCCTTGTATTTAATTGAACTCTGTGAAAGCCTTGTGTGGATCCTTTTATTATACTGTGTGAGTTTTCAATGATAAAGGAATATATAGTAGAAGTGTGGCTAGCACCACTCTATCATAATTGGAGAGAGTAGCTGTCCATGAACCATAAAGTAGCCAGTGGTTAAAAAAAGAAGTATTCATTTAATTATTGAGCACTTAATCTGGACTGTTTAACTTATTTTGTACTAAGGTTATAAATCTGGTATTAGGACACTTGTAATTTTGGCTTCCATCTGACTTTAATGACCAATTCTTCTCAGATATCTTTGCAAGTTTCTTTCCTTCTCCTTGAACTCTTAATGTTGGAGAGTGCATGAGTTCAGGCTTTGGTTTTCTTGCCTTATCTGTCTACAGATAAGGTGATCTGTAGATCTCATCCAATGTCATGACTGTGAGTACTTACACTTATAAATGACTGACTGCCAGATTTACATTTCCAACCCCAGGCTGATTTCCTAAATTCTAGACTGATATATTCAACAATCTACTAAATATTTCAATTCAGAATCTGCTAACCACCATGTATCAATACATACGAAATTGAATTCCTGATGTCTCAAAATGCTCTTTACTTCTTGTTTTTTCATGTCATTTCTCATAAGGACAACTACATCCCTCTTGTTACACAGGGTGAAAAACTTGCAGCATTCCTTGACTCTTTACTTTTGATCATAACTGTATCCAATGTGTTAGAAAATCCCATTGACTTTACTTTCAAAATATATCCGGAGTCAAACTCCTCACCATTATTCATATCTAAGCCACCACAGTAACTTACTCTTGTGTTTTCAGCAAGAATTATTCCATTGAAACCTAAATCAAATGATGTTATTCAGCTTAAAACACTACAAAAGAGCTCCATTTTGCTAAATATATAAGTCAATTTCATATTTTCATATAGTGTGGCACCCTCTTACCTATATTAACTCATTCCCTTTCACTTTTCTCTTGCTCACACATCTCAGGTCACCCAACTTTTAGTCAGACGAGTACAGTCCTGCCTCAGGAAATGGGCACTAGCTCTTTTTTTTGCCTGTAATGATCAATCAAAAAATAATCCACATAGAAAAATCACTCAATTATTTTAATCTTTGTTCAGATGTCATCTGAGTGATCATATTCTATTTAAAAATACTATTAAATATTGTAACATAGGGCCTCCCTGGTGGTATGGGTTCGTTCTCGGCCTTGGGAGCTGTCCACTCCAGCTGCAGTACAAGTTCAGTCCCCACCAGGGAGATTCCCACATGGCGCAGCAGATGTCTCCTGCCTCGCCTGCTGCTCCTCTCAGCAGTGTATTTTAGTCAGTCTGCCTGTTCTGCTCCCTGCTCTGTCTCTGGTGGGTCATCTCACCCCCTACACCTCTGGCCTGCACGCCAGCTCTTAAATGTATAAATAAATAAATCTTAAAAAAATTGTAACCCAGTTTTTCTATTTTTATAGTTATTTATAAATATCTAACATACAATTTATTCATATATTTGTATTGTTTATTACTTTTATTTTGATTTCTGAAAATATACTCCCTGTGAGAGCAGGGACTTAATCTTTTTTTTCTCACTTATTATTACTGGGCACCTAAACTATTCCTTTATATATACTAATTTCATCTATTCAGAAAAATAGAATTGAAGATATTTAAAATATATTTATAAACAGGATGTACTTTACTATTGATAGCAGATCATAAATAAATTGAAAATATTTTCCTTTCCTATTTGTATATAAAATAATATAGTACCCATGACATGCTAACTTTAATAACATATAGTAGGGGGCATTCAGTGAATATTTGTCAAATGAAAAATAAAAGACTAGGGGAGAGTAAAACATTTTTTGCTTTAATGCATTTACAAACTAGTTGGATACAAAAATTGAAAAAAATATATATATAATAGCACAAGACACTAGCTATAAAACTGGTAATATTTGAATACAGAGAAGGCGTTTACTCTTATTTAATCACTTTGATGAGTAGGAAAGGTTAATAAAAGAATGTTATATTCAGCAAAAGACATAAAGCTGTGTTATTGCTCTGATAGAAACTGGTTGGTTAAAGGGATAAGAATATAGTCCACAAAATAAACTGTGGTGGCAACTAAGAATTGACTAGAATTTATAATTATTAATTGGTAGAATTTTTCCTTTATTGCTTTAAGGTTATTTTAAGGTTATTTTGATAAAACCTGCCTATAATGTGCTTCATATATATGAGATTTGAGTAATTTATATTTACATGTATGTGTACTTTTTTGAAAAAATATTTAGTTATTTATGCATACAAGAACTGGGATGTAGGCCAGAGGTTTGGGGTGGTGAGAGAATTCACCAGAGACAGAGTGGGGAGCAGAACAGGCAGGCTGACTGAAATACAGTGCTGAGGGGACCAGCAGGCCAGACAGGAGAGGTCTGCTACAGCAGAGCTCTGCTGCCCCATGTGGGAAGCTCCCTGCTGGGGATCAAACCCATGCTGCAGTGGCTGAGGATAGCTTCAGAGTGCTGAGACTTAACCCCTCGTGCCACTAAGGAGGCCTGTATGTGTACTTTCTTGAAGGTGAAACTTTTAATATTTGGGATTTGGGATTTCACTGCTTTGGGGAATAATATGAAAACAAGCAATAACAAATTTACACTCTTACACTCCTATATGATACCCATAATGTATAAAACATAATTATTTTTGTTTGTTCGTTTTACAAATTAGAAAGGTCCTTGATATCATTATTTTTTTTCCTTGTGTTTCTGGACTTCATAAACACCCCCTACAGATGTGAAAGAAATCCTAAAAAAATTAAAACAGGGATGATAAGGTAAACTAAGTAACAGAATTGCAATCTCAAAGTGAAGTCTTGTCCATGGCATAAAACTGACCATAAACTGTCTTGGTATAACGTGCTCCTGTGAGGGTTGTTTATATTTGTTTGGTTGGCTGATTTTTTTACATTTTTTTTCTTTTGCTGGGGTAAACCGAATATGCTTCCTTGCTTCACTCTAGAAAGTATCACATAATTTTAGCATCATCCAGGGAGCACTTGGGTGTTACATCCAGAGAGCACTTTACTCCAGTGAGAATGAGCCATATGAAAAACAACAGAAAAACATGTATTGGGGAGAATGTAGAGAAAAAGGAATGCTAGCGCATTGTGTATGGGAATGTAGACTGGTCCAGCCCCTATGGAAAACAAAATGGTTGTTACTCAAAATATTAATAATAGGTCTTTGATATGATCTAGCAATTTCACTCCTTGGTGTCTACTTGAAGAAGAGAAAATCACTAATTTGAAGGAACATATACACTCCTGTGTTCATTGCAAAGCTATTTACAATAGCCAAGTTATGGAAACAGCCTAAGTACCCAATGGTAGATGAGTAAACTAAGATATAGGTTACATATATAACAGAATTCCACTCAGCTATAAAGAAAAAAGGATGAACTTTTTTTAAAAAAGATTTATTTATTTATGCATACAATAGCTGGGGTGTGGGCTAGAGGTGTGTGTGTTGGGTGAGGGTGAGAGGATTCACCAGAGACAGAGTGGGGAGCAGAACAAGCAGATTGACTGAAATACACTGCTGAGGGGAGTAGCGGGGGAGACAGGAGAGGTCTGCTGGGTCATGTGGGAAGCTTCCTGGCCAGGGATCAAACTCATGCTGCAGTGGCTGCCATAGCTTCATAGTGCTGACACTTATACCCTCGCACCACCAGGGAGTCCCCAAGCTCCTGCCTTTTGTGATACCATGAATGGAATTGGAGATCAGGCTAAGCAAAATCAGTCAAAAGGAGAAAGACAAATATCAGATTTTACTCATATGGGGGAATATCTAGAAGCAAAACAATGAAACTGATAAAACTAAACTAAAACAAACCCTAGATATATGATTAGAGAATTGAGGCCAATAATAGGGAAGAAAGGTTGCGCTGGGAACAAAGTGGGGACGAGTGGGGACTGTGGGTGATTAAATGGTAGGGGTGATGTGATAGGTGTATCTGAGGAGGTGTGAGTTATTCCCCTAAATCACATACAGTGTTGTAAATCAATGTTACCTCAACAAAGAAAAAGAAAAATTGGTAAAACTGTTGATTTTGATAGTATGTTTTAACCATTTCACAATTATTTTCTTGCTGAATTGTGTTCTCCTAAAATTCATATATTGAAGTGCTTGATAATCCCTGTATTTCAGAATGTTACTATTGGGTGATAGGCTCTTTAATGAAATAACTAATGTTAAATGAGTCATGAGAATGGGCCATAATTAAATATTAAAAATAATACTTCCTTATAAGAAGAGACTAGCATATGACACATATAGAGGGAAACCCATTTGAAGAGAAGGGGACAATACCACCACCTAAAAATTAAAGAGAATGACTGGAAAAAACAAGCCTGCTGACACCTTGATCTCTGAATTCTACTCTCTCGAAATGTGAGAAAATATTATTTTGTTTCTTAAGTCACCCAGTCTGTGGTACTTTGTTGTAATCCCCAAAATGGATACATTGACCTTTTAGCTATTGTAAGATATAAAATAAACAATTTTATAAATCAAAGATGCATCTCTATAGGATACTGTAGTAAGACACTAAATAAGCTGTTATGCTTTCCTGAAAATCATTTAGTGCTATGGTTTAGATCTGGATGATCTAAATGATATAGCAAGTGCAAATTATTGTATTTATCTCTTATTACACATTCTGTCCTGAACATGTTAGTCTGGATTAAAAAGAATAAGGGTTATTTTGAAATCTTATCAGAGCTATTCTGTAATACATAGCATCATTATGGAAATATTAATTATCCTGTATATTGGATTGTATTACAAAATCAGGCAGTCAGAAAATCAAAGTATTAACAACATACTTCTTTCAAATCCTGACTTATAAAGGTGTACTTTGCAGACACCCTGTGCAGTGACAAATATGCTTACCTCTTGGAGGATGCAAGAGTTTTGAATAGCCTGCAATTTGTGAGCAAGTAAGTTTTTTCATTAACCTTATAGTCTTGGAGTAAACCATGCACATATTATCCACCTGTTCTTCAAATTTATTTTGGTTAACCTCACAAGGAAGCAAAGATTTATGAGAGGAATTTGTTACTGAGTTGTTCCCTTATGTTACTTCCAGTATAGAAAAATGACACCAACTGATTCCAGAAAGGGGTGAGAGGACAGAGCTCCAATCAAAACCATTATGGGGTGCATTTGCAGATTCTTGTAGCTTGCTCTTTCAGCAGGCTTACACTCTGCAAAAAGAGACCTACACTGGTTTTCACTTGTCCTTGTTGTTAACATGATCTGTAAGAAGAAAATTTTTACCTGCAATGGTTATTCAGTCTAAAATAACATAAAAGAATGTCAGCAAGAAAAAGCTTTGAATCTGAATTGGTAGAGCTCATTCTTGAGACCAATTATTTTTATTGCTAATGTGTCTAAAAGTGATCATAATAATAGTATCTGTCATTTATTGAGATTTGCTTTTAATTCTGCAGGTTAATTTCCATTTATTATTTCACTGAATGCTCAACATACTTTTCAGAATTAAAATTTGCAATATTTTTACTGCAGAGATGAAAAAAAAGATGTACAGAGAAACACATAATTTGTCCAAAATCACACAGCTAAAGAGTGGATGTAAGATTCAAACCCAAACAGTTTGACTCCAAAACTTGATTGCTTAGCCCCTAAACTATATAACATAAACAACTTAAAAGGAATGAATGCTTAGGACACTTAAATATCTTTGTCATCTTTAAAAATGAAAGACAGAACTGACATATCTCACATCCTGGTTCTAAAGAAATTATTACATGTCATAACATTTGAAAGAGGACTTTATATTCTGATATATGTGCTGCATGTCCTTCTTTACCTTTCCCCTCCTCATTCTTCTCCACCTGCCATGCCCTAGGAATTGATCTACATGGATTACAGTAGTGGATTCCTTCCTTACTGCTTCTAGTTAGTTTAGCTGTTGGGAGGCAGAAGAACTATGGGAACTACAATGATGTAAGAAAAATTAATTAATTGAAAAAACCACCAGCACTATCCACTTACCCCTCTCCCTTCAAAGTAATGTTTTGAATTTTGCAGTTAATGACAGGAAGAGGGGCGATTCCCTATTTTGCACTTCCCAGGCATCAATGTCCATGTAGGTAAAACACCAGAAAGCTAGACCATTTGCCCAACAGATGAGATTGAGAAATCTACCAGATTAGAGCAATGTTCCAAATGCCCAGTTTCTGGGAAAAGAGAGCAGAGGGTAAAAAAAAAAAAAAATAGATTGAAAGATGAGAATGAGGTGGGATTAGATTTTACTCTTATTCCTTCTTGTGCAATCCCATTCTGATTAAGTCCCTTGACTAAAGACGTCAACTCCTTATGAAGACCTTTCTGCAAAGACTTCTCAGTATCTGAGTGGTGTTAAACTGTTCCTTCCTCAGACCATTTGGTAGGAATGGTATCCTTTTCTTACTAGCCCTGGGGGCTCCCTAAACTTTGTTATCTCCTCACAATGATGTCCTTTAATTAGCAAGTCTATGTGCCTACTATTCTTTTGTGTGTGTGTGATCTTGATTAATACAGTTTTTAAAACTGTATGGTTTAATGTAGAATAATGAGTTTTTCACTTTTGGATAACAACTCACTGGATTAAGAATACTTGCTTATAGTCTCACCAAACTTAGTCTCAAATCCCTCTTAGCTATCTTCTTTTGACTTACTAAATATTAGATAGTGGTCAAGATGGATCTAACAACTAAACATCTATGCTCTAAACAAGACAAAATACCTCTATGGGTTATAATTATACTCTTCATAGAAATAAAAGTATGTTTCTATTATTCAAAATTCACTAGTAATGATTCATCAAAGTGGACTTCAGCAATTTTTTCTAAAAGATTTATTTATTTATGCATACAAGAGTTGGAGTGTGGGTCAGAGGTGTGTGTGGGGGTTAGGGGTATGATATGATTCATCAGAGACAAAGTGGGGAGCAGAACAGGTAGATTGACTGAAATACACTGCAAAGGGGAGCAGTAGGCGAGGCAGGAGAGGTCTGTTGTGTCATGTGGGTTAGCTCCCTGGCTGGAGATCAAACTCCTCCTGCAGATGACTTCATAGTGTTGACTAAACCCCTTGTGCCACAGAGACCCCTGGACTGGAGTATTTTTTAACCATGTTTAATTTCTTAAATTTCCTTGTTTTGGAACAGATTAAGAGATCAGATATGTACTAGAAAGTTAGAATTCTCCTAGAATACTGAAACATTGGTCAACTGTGAATTATAATTATAACCTTCATCATGTTCAAGCAATATTGATTGAAGTCTCAGTGTGTGCATAGCAAAATTGTTCACATGTGGTAATCTGGAAAATCTATTTCTCAACCAAATGAATCTATTTTGAATATGTCCTGCTCTAGCTGCAGCCATATTTCCACTTCAGCATTTCTGGATTGTCCCCCAATGCTATTGCTATTCAGATAATCTTGGCATATTATTGTTTCATTATTCTGATGTTACTCTGATGTGCTGCCCTCTTCATGTAGATTGCTTTATTATTAGCCTTATAGATCTTCCTCATGCTCCAGGGAATGAGTCTGACTATGCTAGTTGATTGGAGTATTCATTTATTTGGATGGACATCGTGTTTGTTGTTTTTCTCCCATGTATCCACAACTTAACTTCACTTATTTAATGCCTATGATGAAATTTTCAAATTTCACATTTCCCGAACTGTCAAAAACATTGAATGTGTAGATCTGGCCTTGTATTCCAAGAGGCAGTGAGGGTGAGTTTGTAGAAGGACCCTAGGCATCATCATTACTAGAGAAAACCCCAAATGCATATATTATACTGATTGGGCTTAGTTATATCCTTTCTGTACCCAGATAATAGCAAATTAATAGGGGCGTTAATTTCAGACTTGCAGTGTCAAAATTGAATCAAATTTTTACCTCAACTTGCTTAAAATTTATCTCACTCATATATATCTATTTATGTGGGATATTAGATACCTTCACAGACCCAGACAGATAGGGAGAGAGTTATCAGACCACAGGCTACTTGTGAATACCTCTGAATAGAAGCAGAGGTAAACTGTAGCTGTTTCGGACACTAATCATGGAATAATCCACTGCTTTTATAATAGAAAACAATTCGACTCTTGAACTTGCATCATTTTCTCCAATACTGATAGAATTGGGGCCTTGGCCCTGCCCCTGAGAGAACACAATTTTACATTATTTCATCTTGCTGAGACAAAAGTGATCTTCATGCCATGATTTTTTTTTTTCTCATTGAAACATTTTATGACCAGCTTACTTTGCCTCACCTTTGTACTCTTCTCCTTTGGGAATAATAACAGAGGAATAAAGTTTGAAGTAGTCTTATTTTTCCTCTTCCTTTTCCTCTATTAGTAAATAGACTGGAGAAAAAGTAAGAGTTGCTTAGATAACTGCAAGCTAAGAATTGCTATCATGTCAGAATAACTTGTTGGAGATTGATTAAATTGGTATGCTCCCCCTGAACACAACTACTATCTGGTTTCAAGTAACAGAGTTCTGAACTTGTAGACTGTCAGTGACATAAGGGTGTCATTTACTTGAAAATAAAAGCCAAGTTCCTCTTCAGATTTTTTTGTTTGCATGTTTACATACAATGTACTACAAAGCAAAATAGTTTTCCATGTAATATGGAAGTGATAGTACCTGCCTAGAGCAATATGACCTATGCCCATTTTGGTGACACTTGATTTGTGCAATAAGATCAAATAGCTATTTAATGCCTTGGAAAAGGAAAGGTGCCAAAACATCCATATGGTTGTGTCAGTCAAATGACAGTGATGTATGAACATCATATTTATCCTGTGTCTGTTTTTTTTTTTTTCCTGTTAGTGGGCAGGCAGAGAGGAACCCCAGAATCTCCAACCCACTCTCAATGGGTTCTGCCATGTGCCACATGAAGATAAAGTAACTCTTATTTGAAAGAAATTTAATAAGATTAGTGTGCATAGAAAGAGAAGAGAAGAAAGGAAAATAGCTTCCAACAAAATATGCAAAGTTATCCATTTCCTCATGAGTAAATGTCCAGCCATAAAGGATTAGCCCAAAGCAGGACTGCTAAGACCTAAAAACTTTCCATAATTGTTTAGCAATATATCTAAGGGTTTGGTTTTGTTTTGTCTCTTTCTTTGTCTTGTTCTTTCTGTTTTGTATAGACTAGAGAGAGATGGTAGAGGTGGGTAACAAAAGCTGGAGGGGGTCAAATGATCTATGGAGGGGGAATAATGGGCGTTTGGTATGGTTACATACAAGTGAGGAAGTGTGAAACTATACTCCTAAATCATATAGTGTTATAAATTATTGTTTCTTCAATATAAAAGTTACAAAAATAAATTCAAATTCAAAAATAAAGTCTTTATAGAAATAAAATTTTGTGTCTATAATTTTTAAAATAGATTTTTAATTTTTTTTCTTATTGAAGTAACATTGGTTTACATCATTGTTTGTATTTTATTTTTATTAAATATTTTTTATTTATTTATGCATACAAGAACTGGGGTATAGGCCAGAAGTGCTGGGGGTGAGGTGATTCACCAGAGACACAGTGGGGAGCAGAACAGTTGGATCTAATGCAATACACTAATGAGCGGAGCAGAGGGCGAAACAGGAGAGGTCTGCTGCAGCATGTGGGTCAGCTCCCTGGCTGGGCAGGGATCAAACCCAGACCACAGTGGCTGGCGATAGCTTAACAGCACTGAGGCTTTATTTATTTATTTATTTTTAAAGATGTATTTATGCATACAAGATCTGGGGTATACGCCAAAGGTGTGGGAGGGGGTGAGAGGATTCACCAGAGACAAAGTTGGGGAGCAGAACAGGTGTATTGACTGAAATACACTGCTGAGTGGAGCAGTGGATGAGACAGGAGAAGTCTGCTGCCATGTGGGTTACCTCCCTGGCTGGGCATGGAACTCATACTGCAGTGGCTGCCCTAAGCTTCATAATGCTGGGACTTAACCCTTTGTGCCACCATGGAGGCCTCAGCACTGAGATTTTAACCCATGCGCCACTAGGGAGGCACCCTTGCTTGTGTTTTAAAAGTATAGGTTCTTTCTCATCAAGTGTTGTTTCCACACCACAGCCAAAATACCCATAATCACCACCATAGTCCAGTGTGTGCCCTCCCCACTTTGTTCTCACCTCTTGCCGTCCTCCATCACCTCTGGTAGCCTGCATTCTATAGCCTTTTTTCTTGAGTTAGTTCTCAATTTGACTTTATCTGGTCCTTCTTTGGTTTCTCTACATCCTACATATAAGTGACTCCATCCAGTATTTGTCTTTTTCCTTCTGATTTATTTCACTAGCATAATACTCTCCAGTTCCATCCATGTTGTCACAAATGGCAGGAGTTTACCTTTTGCTTTTAATAGTTGAATAGTGTATACATACCACAGCCTCCTGATCCACTCATCTGTTGCTTCCCTAACTTGGCCTAGATTGGACCTTTAGGATGTTTCCATAGCTTGGCTATTATAAATTGTGATGCAGTGAACACGGAAGTTCAAATGTCCCTTCAAACTAGTGTTTTTTCATTCTTTGAGTAAATACCTAGGGAAATGTATGGCATGTCTGTTTTCAATCTACTCACACTTTTGATGTCTCTGGTTTGGATGTAGTTTATTCAAGATTGGTGATTCTAAACTGAAATCAACCTACAATGAAAAAAAAATCCTTTGACCCTATGTGTAAAGTTTAGCAAGAAAAAGTAAACAATATTAAATTAATATTTAAATTTATTTAAATTAAAACATTTAAACACATTTGTTTAAATTAAAATCAAATTAAGGTATTTAAATTAAAACATTAGAGTTAAGAATGTGTCAATTTTTTTGGTTCACAACTTAAAATGGATTTAATTAATCTACAAATTCCTAGGCTCTCTTGAACTGGATAATAGTACTTTATCTTTTTCCTAATACTTAAAGTAGAAATAGTATAGTTTGTGATTAGGTATCCCTCCAATGAAACTTTGTGATGCTATTTCTGTTGATTATTTGGTAATTTTGTGTATACAGGGAAATCAAGGTGAGGCAGAGAGCATTGTATTGTGATAAGAAGAAAAAAAAGAAGGGCTGAAAACAGGACTTAATAGCATGTTAAGGTTAGCTAGGTGAGGTTTGTTTGTCTTCTTGGAAAGAGTGAATTACTGTTATTTTAAATAAAGAATGCAGACTCTGTATGGTGTTTCTGCTTACTTAATTCTGCATTTATATTTCACCTTTTTCTGAAAAGATTTTTTAGTAGAAACACAATTTTCTAAGACTGAATCATTAACTGAGAATTGTTCTTATCAACTGTTAATTGCACTACAGTTCTACATTGTATTTGAAAATGGCCTTGCATTTAAAAAAATGTAAGCCTGTAAACAATTTGAAAAAAACATCAATTCCAAGAGACTACATATATATTTCCTTTTTTTTCTCTCCACCTACCCACTTCATAGATTAGGATTCTAAAAAAAAGCATTTAATATAGAATGCATGTTTCAAATCTACATATAGCTGTATCAATAAGAACATGAGTGATAATTTTTAAACACATGGTCTGATTTTATTTTTTTAGAGGTTCTGAAGAAGAAGGTAGTTGATTTTGAAGATCACTGTGTAATAGAGATTTTGTTTTTTATGTGTGGCTAGACGATCTATAAAAATCAAATTCACAACTTGCCTACTTATTGATTTTATAATTTCAATCTGAAAACTTCATCACTATTTTTTTCACCCTACACTAAATACGATGCCAGTCTATAATAGCTATAAATCTTTCTGTTCCATTTTCTGCAAAAGTTCCCAGACTATAAAAATTCTACTACATTGCTTATGGGTTGAATTTACTGACTCTATAAATCTGCACCATCACTTGATTGACAGCTGTGAATTCACTAATTTTAAGCAGACATTTTAGACAAAAGGGTCAGATCGGGAGCTCTGAACACAACGATGCCCTTACTAATGTTTCCACCTGGGAGCCACTAGTGGCGATCACATCATACCACTTGTTTAGTAAAACAAAGGGAGATTGATATGGTAGTTATCATTATTACAAGTACAAGCTCTGTTGTGGAAGAAAGAAAAGCACAGGAATTTTGAAATTATTTTAGTTTTGCATTCTGTTTGCTGGGTCCTCAAAAATGTATTTGAATTTGGCTCGAAAATATATTTACTTCTGGTTAATCAAAATAACGAGAGCTACTGTTTAGTTTTTCATAATCAATATGAATGATGGGCTATTGTTATAATAGGTTCAAACAGGGAAGCAAATATCTATTTTACCTAATAAAATGTTCATTAAAAAAGAGCTGAAGAAGTCCATTGCAGTTCTGATCTGCTCATTCCATTAAAAAAATTATTAAAGATTGCTTCGGGATGTGGCCAAAGTAATAAAGTGCTTACAGTAATGCCTTACAAAAGTCATTCCTACAAGTAATGGTTTCAGAGTAGCCATTTTAAATATTAAACCGTTTAAATTTATCTTTTTTATTATTTATGATTTGGGGAAAGAGATAGCTATTGTGTATCCTGTCACACATTTGTATGAATGAATGTTTTTAATACATCTGCATATGGGCACAGGGTACTTAAACTGCAATGGCTTCAGGGATTCAAAGAAAACTTTTGTCAACCTTTGGTCTAACTGCATGAATTTGACATCTAAGACAAGTCAAGCTTAGCGTGTCCAAAGCTAATTGCACTATCCTATCTCTCCTCCATTTCCTAAATTGTTCTTATATCTGCATATTTCTTCTTTGATTCCAGTGTCAGACTCCATCCAGTTTCCCAAGAGGTACTTGAATTTTTATTTATCTTTCATTATTTCTTTAACATTAAGGATCTTAAATGTTGTTTGGGGCCGCCTTTTATCTACTCTTTGCAAGCAATCTCTTCCCTATGTCAGTTTTCTTTTTATGCTCTTCTGAGAATGAGTTTTCTAAAACAGATGTTATCATATAACTTTTCTGCTTAAAACTTCCTTTTCAGTCACCACTAATTAAATAAATAGCATCGCCCTTAACTTGGTATCTGTGTTCTTTTTTTTATGGCCTGCTTGCTTTTCCAATTTAACCTCTCAACAGTCTTTTTCAAATACAGCCTGTATTTGAAATCTATTCCTCACCACTGATGATCTTTTACAAACCAACAAAGCTCATTGTTCTTTTATGTATGTGCATGTAGATCCAGCTGTCTCTGATGCCTTTTCCATTTCTGATTCTAAAATCCTTTTCATCTCACAAGATTCAGCTGAGTTATTCCTTCTAATTTTAAGACTTGAAGTGTTCTAACAGAATTAGTCACCCTTTCGTTGGCATCCGTAAAGCATATTTTGCTTATTGGTATTTTGTACCACATTGTGTTTCAATATTTGATTTTATATACAGTAGGTCCAGCACTGTTTGCACATCTGTCTCTCTCTAGCCAGTGACTGAGTTCTCAGAATCATAGACAATATTTTGGTATTCCTTTTCATCTTCCCCAGAATCTAGCACAATGCTTGAAGTTTACTTGGTTCCTAATAAATGCTGCCTATATGACTAAATAAATAAAACTGTAACCCTAGAAATACCCTAAGATTTCTCTTAGAGCAGCTTTAAGCTTATCAAATGGGAGAATGTGGTAAACACATTCTTGTATTATATGAAATTGTCTTTCTATCCATTTTTAATGAAATTGCTCTAGCAGTTTAAAATTAAGAATAAACATAAACATATCTCAATTCCAAAAGATTATAGAATACTATCAAATTTCAGAATTTTGACAAAGACCACTGTTTTATAAATAGTGGGTATTTTAATTTAAAGGTTTGAATTTTAACAAATAATGTTTTATGTGCTTTCTTGGTCTAGAGGAAAATGTGGGATTTTGTAGGAAAAGCGTTTCATTTTGATTTATAGACTTCACTGGTTTTGAGGCAGACAATAAATACAAATTCTTACTCTTGACATTTTTTGCTTGCTCTTCTTGAAGAATGGCTATGGGAAATTAAATAAATTATAGAAATTGTATTTTATCTACTTTTTCCTTTTTAAATTCATACCCTGAGTTAGAGTTCCAAAATTTCTTGTTTTCTTACATATCAGTGGCTGTAAGGTTGGACATCGCTCTTTAGTTAAATGATTAAATTGTCTTTAACAGAAAGAGTAGGGCTTGGTTTTCTTTCACAAATTGCCATGGGAATATGAGTGCTGCAAAGCTATTATACCTCTCATCTGAAGCATTTCAAATAATTCGGAATATCTCAAACAATGACATTCAAAATCTCCCAACCATGATCATCTAGAGTATTAAAGTTAGAAGACCAGGCTATTTTATAATTTAATGCTTTTCAAATATTCCAGTGGAACCAATCAAATATATCATAACTTCACTTGGAATAGTATTTGAATCAGTGTCATTTTCTAAAAGTCTAATCAGCACAGAATATGTATGGTGAAAATGTAGCAAGCCCAAATTATAAGTCAACAAAACTCTTGGAAAAGAACATAAATCATGGAAGATACAACAAATGAAATTGGCCCCATGGTTTTTCATATGATCATATAAACATTAAAAACTTTTTTTTAAAGAACACTGAAAATAAGATTTTAGAGTAATTGAAATATTAATCTTTGACATATTACTAACTTGCAGTACATCCGCATAATCAACAAGAGAATTGAAATGATTGCTTTTTCCTTCTTTCAGTATGAAGCACAGAATTTTACATTTATCCAAGTTTATTGCTATAGCCAATATGGTAAAATCTCTTTTGCAAGTTACTTTTGGAATTGAGATATGTTTATGTTTATTCTTAATTTTAAACTGCTAGAGCAATTTCATTAAAAATGGATAGAAAGACAATTTCATATAATACAAGTAATTATTGTTTTGAAAAAACTTTTTCTTTCCACATTAGAAAAAAAGCTTTTTGAATATAATTCAAAGATCATGAGACAATCTTTCATGCAATCTTAAATTTTTTATGCTTAACAAATTATATTCATTTTCATCGCTTGTTATTTTGTGAATATTTAAAATGATCTTATTTGAATGATCCATTATAAACTATACTTTTAGGTTTCTAAGTTCACAGGTAGCATGAATCTTCCTACACAGTATAACAAAACATGCATATTTCCACATGATTTTAACAAATGCTCTGACTCATTAGGAAAAAATAACACCATTTTTTTTTTTCCTTTGGGAAGAATGTGTATTAGCTACTTCTTACATCTTTCACATTTTCTACCTAGTATAGGAACATATTCCTTATGCCCTAAGTAAACACTTGTGAATGTATGATTATTCACTGTACCCACACTGCTTTTGTTCTTATTGTGTAATATCTTCCAAAAAGGTAGAAACTGGAGTTGTTTATAGGGCTAGAAATATACTGGTGGAAGAAAATCAATCAGAAAAATCATGATCTAAAATGTAGCAGCATGGATTTATTCCATTTTTGTCCATAAACAGAGAATAAATTTGTGAACATAATTGAATTAACAGCAATTAATAAAGATTACTTAGAAGTAAATTTTCATTTAATGGGAAGTGCTTTAGAACAGATTTCCCATTTTGATAACATAACCTGTTTCTGAGTTTCTTATTACAGCCTCATTCATGTTAAAGACAAAGTTGAAAACATTTTTGGTATTTTTCTTTCTTCAATACCCATAACAAAGAAAAATTTATGGATGCACTTTAATTTTATTACTACTGAGTCTTTCCTAAAAATGAGCTAGCAGATACCATTAGTAGGTTAATTGATTTAATAATATGCCCATGAATAAGTTAGCATTTGTAACTTAAATTGTTTTCTCAATTGATTGGTATTCTATAATAGAATTCTATAAATGTATGGAAAGAGCAACAAGGATTTCAGCTCCAGATTTTTTTGTTAATTCATTAACATTAAGAAATCAAAGAAATTACTGCATTTCATTTTGCTAAGTATATAACATTTGTTACTAACAATTAGGTTCATGCATCACTTTTACATAGGCTCTCTAAAATACAGCCTTATAAAAATGACACTAGAAAAAAAGTGTGTTAGCAGCCTAGTGGTGTGTTTATTTTTCAACTACTAGCAAGAAGCACCTTCCAGGGATTTGTAAACTGGAAGGAATCAGTGTCACTTAAGGTAACCCACGAGACAACCCTAGTCAGGGAAACAGAAAGAAAAGGGATCCATACAGCGCAGCAAGACGATTACTACCACCTGTGATTCCATAGGAATGAGGAGGCCTGTCCCCTCAAACCCATTTTTAGAAAAAAGGTAGGGCATCCCTGGTGGTGCAAGGGGTTAAGTCTCAGCCTATGAAGTTTTCCACAGCCACTGCAGCACAAAGTTCGCTCCCCAGCCAGGGAGATTCCCACATGGCACAGCAGACCTCTGCTGCCTCGCTGATGCTCCCCTCAGCAGTGTATTTCCGTCGATCTGCCTGTTCTGCTCCCCACTCTGTCTCTGGTAAATCCTCTCACCCCCTCACACCTCTGGCCTAAACCCCAGCTCTTGTGTGCATAAATAAATAAATCTTTAAAAAAAAGAAGAAAAAGAAATATTGTAGATGTTTTGTGAAACAAGGTGACTACTTATTTTAGAGGGTTACTGAATTCACAAATGCTGAAAACCAAATGGTTTTATGATAAATCAGTATCAGTTGAAACCCCATGCTAAAACCATACATCTTCATTACAGAAAGAAATCTAGAAGTCAAGGGTTAATATAAAGTTTTATTATAATAACTCATTAAAAGTATATTAATATTCCATAGTAATTTTTTAAATGTTTAACATTATTGTTAAGGACTGACAATTTCTTAGTTGTTTCAATTTATGCTGAATAAAAGAGTATTGTGTCCATAAGTTTTGTACATTTTTTCTTACTTTTCTTAGCCTTTATGATTTTATGTCTAAATTGAGTATAACATCATAGGAATTTTTCTCAGAAAGATTTAAATTAACAAAGTTGATATTGCTTTCATTTCTGGTATATTATATAGAAAGAATAATAAAATAGACAAATTTCTGAATCTTATCTAAGTATTATTAAATACCAAAGCCGAAATATAGTTCCAATAGCTATTTTGTTTAATGCAAAAAGGTAGTTTACCAAATATTTATACAAAGGTTGAAATTCTATATAGAGATGAGAATATATCATCTCTATTATTCTGATCTATATTTTTGTTTAAATGCAAAAATAGTTATTGGCTCAAAAATAAGATAATGTTTCTGATAGTTATCTGGAAAACAACACACTGCTATCTTATAAACTTCTTATTTACAATCTATTTATTTCACTAGTAAAAATTTTTAGACTACTTTACCTTTCAACAATAAAAATACTTTTAATATTAATTGAGAATTTCACCTTATCAAATACATATGCATTTTTTTCCTAATTGTATTTTTAATTTTAGTTTATGACGCTGTACATGATTTAAGGGTATAGTTTTATAATTCTTCATATGCTTGTTACAATACCACATCTACCACCAAAGAATCGATAACCCTCCATCATAATCCTTTGTAGTTTTAAATTCCAAATCACAGATATCATGCTTACCTTGAAAGAGAATATCGAAATATAAAGATATATAAATGATGTTCTTTGTTGTTTGTAGAGAACATTGAACTTATTTTACACACATGGTAATGAGAGGTTAGACCTTGACAAAAAACTGGCACTGTGGGAGACATAAGAGGGGTAAGGGCTGAGACCTGTGGCGATCTGGGGGCCCCGAGACATACCAAGAGAGAAAAGCCAATAACAAGAAGAAAACCGATGACACTATCATCAGTTAATCTATGTTAGGACATTAGTCAAGGCTGACCAATCAAGAAACCACATAGTCAGCACAGCTCAGCCCCTAGACCCAGAACATGAGCATAACTAAACATACCAAGTCGCTTTCATGAGTTGGCAACCCATTCGGGACCCCTCCCTTGTGTATGCGCTGGAGCTATCTTTACTTTTTATCTGTCCTTACATAAATCTCAGGCTTGCTCACTGCTGGCAGGAGTTAGCCCGTTTCTTTAACCCTGTGTCTTTGCTCACTGCTGTTTGTGTGTGATGTTTCAATTCTTTTTTACACAGACCATGGCTTCCGGTTGGGCATATCAAATATTTTCATGTATCTGGGGACTCATCCACAACGACCTCTATGCAACAATAACATATATGATACCCAACTCAAAACGTATTAGGTATTTTCCTACAATATCCCCCATTTAATTAGAAAATTTCATATGTGGTTAGAGCATATCAATTCCTAATTTAAAAAAATCGACAATTATTAACTCTAATAAGAAAAATACTTAATCTTTTTAAAATTCTTTTATTCAATATGTTCTACATATTAACCCTGATTTTATCATTGAAAAGGTAATACATAAAGCATGCTTAAAACTTTTTTTTTTAATAGAACTTAGACTCTTATCTTAGTACACTTAATGTGCTTTTGCCATTTCTTACCTCTCAGTCATTCAGGACCAGACAAAGTGGAAGATGCCCTCACCACAAAATGTAAGGAAGCTCCAAAAACAAAGGCAGACAATATTTTAATACAATATCTTAAATAATTAACAGTATAACTTATTCATAAGTGACTAAAATAAAATCCTAAACAAAGAAGAGCTACGTAGAGGCATATTAAAACCTAAGGCAAAAGGAAGAATTAATAGAACTGAACTAAATTCCAACTTTTGCTCTGAGAGAGGCATATCCAATAAAGGTAGGAAGAAATAAATGGCGCCAGCTTTGGAAACTACCTTCAACACTGCACTGCAACAAAAATCATTCTCATTCTTTCCTCAAAAGATTGCATTCCTTTAGCCTGCAAAACCACTCATCTGTTCCACTCAAAAAGATACATCAAATTGCTCCATTAAGTCCAAGGTCATTTTATCCTCTAAATTAAACATCTGAAAAGACAAGTTGTCTCCCCCGTTCATAACTAGTATGGGCTTGACTATTAGACTCAATTTACTATTAAAGCATTTTGAGGGAACTGTCTAGATTTTCCTTCAGTAAAACTTGACCTCGAAGCACTAGAAAGACTCTAGCAATCCCTTTGTATTTAACAAAACTGCTTTTCGTTTCCCCAACTGTGAGTGGTCTCTGCTTTATATACTGGACTCAAGTCTATTTTCTTTTTTATGGAGGTTTTTGTTTGATTGTTTACATGTTGTTTCTTCTGCCCCATTTCCAGCCTTCTGAGCACTAGAGAATTTTCATTTGTCTCTCTACCCTGCCTGTGGCCTTGGAGTGTGGCTCCAATGTACTCAGTGAAGATTTGCAGTGGCTAAGGGAACTTTATTAGCTTCCTTAACTCATGCACAGCCTTCAAAGGCTACTGATTTGCCCTGGGAGAAAATCTGACGTGCATTCAGTGATGACCAGTAACCAAGGGGTCATTGGTGACCATTTTAAGCACTGCCTGCCACAATTTAATTTAGGTTTCTTAAGTAAGGGTAGAAAACAAAGCAAAGGGAAAGCAAGCAAAGAAAAAGAACTGCCACCAGCACCAACACCAAAAATAAAAATCATTGAAGATTTTGTGACTTACCTGTTTTACTTCTGCTGTTTATGGCAGACATGATGGTCTCTTGCAAATTAAATCTGTACATCTGAAGTAGCAAAAGTCTAAACAAATTAATCTTATTATTAGCTACATGCATTTTAATAGAAAACCTTTTTATTTAAATATGTAAAATTACTC
This sequence comes from Scalopus aquaticus, assembly GCA_004024925.1. NCBI lineage: Eukaryota > Metazoa > Chordata > Mammalia > Eulipotyphla > Talpidae > Scalopus > Scalopus aquaticus. The sequence goes on from PVIJ01008814.1 coordinate 21,157, forward strand.
AATTTATATTTATGTAAAATATATATTTTCTGTAATAGTGCCTAATATATATCATGGCTAGTGATAATTTCAAGTAGAAAAAGACTGAATTGCACTATATACACACACACACACAGACACACACACATACACACACCTCTGAGTTTATGCCTCTCTAACATTAAAAAAAATAATAGGTTTTGGTTAATTGGTAGCTATAATATAGAATTTATTAATAAATAAATGAAAACTATTTGAAATCAATAAAAATATTGTATTGAAATCCACAGATTGAAAATAATGTCAAAAACCAAAAACAGCAGAACATAACTTCCTAAGAGGCAGATGCAAAGATTACTTGCTGAAAGTAATTTTAGGCTTTCTTTGCTGAATTGATTTGGTAGATATCCCAGTAAATCTGCCAACAAAGCAACACTTCTCTTGATATTTACTTATATTTCCTAGGAATTTGGTTATGCTCAGAAAAGTTTGGAGCCAATTCTTCATGTAGAGACGCAAGTTCATTGGCAGCCTGAAATGTGACTGGGCTTCTTAGAGTCATTGTTTATGGCTTTCGATAGTGTCTTTTTTAAAATGCCTGGGATTTTAAATATCCTTCTGTGACTTGACAATATCAATGTTTCCACAGATTCTCAGGCAGATAGCTCTCTTTTGTTTTTCAGCATAAAGAAAAAGTTTTTTTCTTGTTATTTTAATTACCAATCCCTTTTTAAAAATAAACTTACTTTAATTTATTTTCTAAAAAGATTTATGTATTTTTTTATATGTAGGAGAACTGGGGTGTAGGCCAGAAACACGGGGCATGAAAGGATTCACCAGAGACAGAATGGGGAGCAGAACAGGTGGAATGACTGAAATATACTGCTAAGAGGAGCAGCGGGCAAGAAAGGAGAGGTCCTCTGCACCATGTGGGAATCTCTCTGGCTGGGGATCGAACTCATGCTGCAGTGGCTGAGGATAGCTTCATAGGCTGAGACTTAATCCGTTGTGCCACCAGGGAGGCCCAAGAGGTGAATTTTTATTAAAAAAAAAAAAAAAGAACACAGAAAAATATTGTGTTTCTTCAGATAAATATAAATAACTCCCCTATGTATTATATTGTCTTCGGTGAATAATTTCAGTAATCAATAAACATATTTTACTTCCAGAGTTTGCAGAAGTATAAGGCTCTTTACAAAAAAAGTATTCTTAGATAACCTGAGAACAAGCCTTCCAGAAAATTTTTATGAAACCTTTCAGATATTTAAAGGAAAATGAGAATCTGTAATTAGATCTTAAATAAATTGAGTGAATAGAATATATTTTCAGTTGAGAACGAAAGCTGAGTTGCTAAAAAGATGGAACATAAGTCACCCAGAAGTCTGAATTTCTGCAAATTTCATAACACTCTAAGATTTTGATTATTTGCATCCATTTAAACAAATTTAGAATTTAGAAATTATTAATCTTAGTCAAATACAAATATTTCTTCTGAATCATAGCAAACTCTTGCTTTCTATTTCTAAGTCCATTAAATAGTTCTTATTAATTATATGAAACACAATTTCTGCTAATAAAAATGAATTATGAACCTTGAAAAGAATGTCACCTGTTCAATTTATATGACTGTTTCATTTTTAATCAGAACTTCTAGTCAGTGGTTCATTTTTTTTTCATAGTCACAGAATGAAGGAATTGTTCGAAATTGACCTTGGTAATTAGGTTCTAAAGATGAAAAATTTTAGTGGTGACAAAATGACAGAATTGAATGATTAAGAAAGGAAAATCAAAGATTCTAGGAACTTACCATATTTGAAATTTTCTCATTTATAAGCATGTCACTTTACCACTAAATAAGAATTATTGTTGCACAAAATAGAATGCTCTATGATTTTTCTTCCTGTTAATATAGTTATAGATAACCATATATCCTTCATGTAGAGAGTTCTTTGTACATTTAAAACTGGGTCAAGGAGAAGAAAACATACAGGGTTACTAATAAACAGGAGAAAGACACAGGCAAAGAATTGCCAAAATGTAAATGAAAGTGGGGAAGAATTACCTTTCATATTAATTTAACTGTATAGCAGTTACCAAATAGGTGACATTCTTAATCTTAAGAACATAGACAAATTTAGTTACAAGGTATATAACCTATTAATAATTACTCAATATATATACACCACCTTAAAGATAAAGGCTGCCTGTTTCTTTGAGGATTAATAATTTTTAGACACTCAAACTAATGTTTTAACCAACTCTAGGAATCCCATGTAAGGAAGGTCTGAAATTGCATTCATGGAAATCTCAAGGGGTGTAAGAGTGGGTAGACCTACTCATATTTTCAGAACCAAAGACACTGTGGGGCCCCTTATGTAAAACTATGTGACTGTTTATAGCTGCTTCCTAAATAAAGCACACCCCTCTCCTAAAAGTTCAGAGCCACACTAATAGTCCCTAGAGAAGTTCAAGCTGGTAATCATTGGTAATCATTATTTGCAAATGTAAATTTCATTCTCATCTTCTCTAATCAGCAAGTACTCTCTTCTTACTGGAGGAAGTCAGTTTAGTCTCTGCACTTTCTCTTCTCACTCAATAATAAATTCTTTTACTCAAGGCTGAGAAGTTCCAGGGTGGGCCAAGACAGTCACATAGTTTTCAGGTTAGTAGGTTCTGCTTAAGGCAATCTATAGGATTCTGCAGGTAGTAGAAAAAGGACAAAATAAAATTATTGAATGCAAGGTTGATTATAGAGTTTCTAGAAGAGAGCTCTCTGGGCAAGAATCCTCCTTAGTGAGCTAGTTTGATTACAGAAATGGGCCTTCCTGAATATAGCTTGGAAACTAGTAGTAAGTCAAAGAAAAAAATGCTCGGGGCGGGGGGGGGGGGCAGTCACTGGTGGCACAACAGGTTAAGTTGCAGCTCTATGAAGCTATCACCAGCCACTGTAGCACGGGTTCGATGCCCAGCCAGGGAGGTTCCCACATGGCCCAGCAGACTCCCTCCTGTCTCACCTGCTGCTCCCTTCAGCAGTGTATTTCAGTCGATCTTCTTGTTTGGCTCCCTACTGTCTCTGGTGAATCCTCTCACCAACCCACACCTCTAGTCTACACCCCAGCTTATATGCATAAATAAAAAAAAATTTAAAAATGCTTTGGAGTGGACCAAAGGAAATTTTGGGACCTGTGATCTGAGATTCCAGGAAAGACAAAAAGGAACATAACAAAAGACTGAAGTTTGCACAGAAGGAACAATTTTCCTTATGGGAAGAATACCCAAACACTGTATGAACAGGGTTCAAGCTCATTTTCCCAATCCAATCCCCTCATGTACATGGTATATAAGTGGTAAAATAATAAGATTAATATTGAAAATTCAGTATAACTCTTTCCATGCTTCTCACCAGTGATCTCCACTCACATGTCATCTTTCAGTAGAAGGACTAAAATCTTATCAACTGACATTGCCAGTTACAATTACAGAGATAGAGCAGTAACAACTCTCCCTCATTGCTGGTAGAATGTACAATAACACTGTCACTTTGAAAGAAAGTTTGGTAGATTTTGAAAGAGCTAAACAGAGCTCTTACATAATATCTAACAATTGCATTTTAGGGTATTTAACAAACTTATCTGAAACTATGTCCACAAAATCTGTCATGTAAATGATTATAGTAATTTTATTTATAGTCACCTCAGTATACATGCAACCAAGATGTTATTATGCACATGAACGTATAAACAAATTGTGATATGTCAATACAAAGAATGCTACCCAGTGTTAAAATGGACAGAACTAACAAAAGAGTATAGATATGGGTGAATCGCAGATGCATATTTTCAAGTGAAAGAAACCACTATGAAAATGCAGCAAACTGTATGATATCATTTATATGACATCCTGGAAAAGGCAAAACTGTATAGATATTAAGTGGTTGGCAGGGATTCAGAGTGGGGAAAGGTTAAAGAGGTGAAGCATAGTCAAATTTGGGGGCAGTGAAAGTATCTTGTGTGGTATTATAACGCTGGTGCTATTCATGTACCTATGTGCTCACAGAATGTAACATCTCAGAGTATACCTATTGTATACAAATAAAACATAAATAAATTAGGAGGGCATGACTCCTATGATAGAATGTTGACCATGATGAAATAGCCAAACTGTATTATAAATAAAAAAAACAATCTCACATTGGGAACACATTGTTGATCTAAGTAGCTTTGGAAATGAGTGCAACAGCAAAGGGAAATGTATATAACCGTGTACTGTAGTTGATAAAGTTGTTTCACATGGAAGTACAGACTAGTAATTCTGAAACTACTATACATGTTTCCTGAAATTGGTCTATCAAGTAAATGGACGATTGAGGGTAGGAGCCAGATTTCACACTGTTAAACTGAAAAGTTACAGAGCAGCAAGGAGAGGAGTTTTGAATGATCTGTGCCATAAAGGAGACAACAGTATGAACTCATTTGTAAATATAGATGATTACATAGAAAACTATTTACAGGTATGGGAACATACATCAGTTAGTATGTATACATACATTACTTTTCTTTGTTAGCTGAAATCCTCTAAAAGCAACAGCATTCTAAGAGCCTATGAGTACACTGAGAACCAGATCTTTCTTTCTAATGTTATTCTCCAATGAGTGTAACTTTTTCTTGGAGAAATGACTAATCTAAATGCTGGGGCAAAGAGTATACAAGATGATTCTAGAACATCTTACAATGCCTAAAAGCAAGGTAGTACTGAAAATTAAAACAAACAAACAGAGCCTCCCTGGTGGCGCAGCGGTTGAGCGCTGCGCTGTGGAGCTGTCTGCAGCGCGCGATGCAAGTTCGAAGCCCAGCCGGGGAGAATCCCACATGATGCGGCAGACCTCTCCTGCCTAACCCGCTGCTCCTCTCAGCAGTGTATTTCTGTTCTGCCTGTTCTGCTCCCCACTCTGTCTCTGGTGAACCCTCTCGCCGCCCCATGCCTCTGGCCTCTACCCCAGCTTGTATGTATAAATAAATAAATCTAAAAAAAAAAAAAAACACACAAAACATGCAAACTTAATGGGTATATGTTAAAGAGTTACATATGAAAAAAGGTTTTAATTGTTAAATACGAAGTTATTTTAGAAACTATAGATAAAAGAATATTGAGTTAAAACCCAATTATAAAGTAAATTTCTACAAGTTAGTATTTATATGAATAAATGCCTGAAAGAATAAATAAATGGGGAAGAAAAACACATCTCCATGAAGAATTCTAAATGATTTAAGTAGATTATCTTGAAGAGGTTTAATATAATTTCCTACTCATTAGGGTGGGCTTCATTTAATGATTACCTTCCAAAGCCTACAACACAGAAAAGAGGAGTAATTATTTTACAGTAGAGCAATCTGACAAATTCTATCTCAATTCTTGTGACCAAGTTTAAAATTAATAATGAAGTCATGTTGGCAGTTTGTATCTTTGATATGATATAGTGAGAATGATATTTTACCTTTGTGGTCTTTATCCTCAAATCTATAACACTAGGCCTAATTATGAGAAAAATATCCAAAAATCCTAAGTGCAGGGCATTCAGCAAAATACATGAACAATAACCGTTATAAATGTTAAATCTAAAACAAGGCAATTCTTTGAGACTTTGAGTCAAAAGGAACCTAAGGAGACTTGATAGAAGACAAAACGTAATGTGACATCCTGTGTGTGGTCTTGGAAGAGAAAAAGACTATTAGCTTTAAGTTAAGGAAGTATGGGTGACATTTGGACTTTATCTGATAATAAATGCATCGGTATTTGTTTATTTTTTAATTTTTTAAAAAGATTTATTTATTTATAAATACAAGCTGGGGTATAGGCCAGAGGCGTGGGGCGGTGAGAGGGTTCACCAGAGACAGAGTGGGGAGCAGAACAGGCAGAACAGAAATACACTGCTGAGGGGAGCAGCGGGCGAGGCAGGAGAGGTCTGCCGCACCATGTGGGACTCTCCACGGCTGGGCATCGAACTCGCTGCCGACAGCTCCACAGCGCAGTGCTCAACCGCGGGGGCCACCAGAGAGGCCCCGGTATTTGTTTATTAATGTGACCAACCCACTCATGCTAATGTCAGATGTTGACAGGAGGGGAAATTAGGGTATGGGAAGTATGGGAACTTTGTGTTCTCATAGTATGTCCTGCAATTGAATATTACACTTCTTATAGTATAATTCTGTATCCAGGGACTGTAAGTTTTAAATACACACATACATTTACACACACACACACATACACGCACAAGCTACTTATATACATATATCTTCAAGTTACAAGTATATATATTTTTTTTTTCAAGAGAAGCTGAGCAAAATACTTTTTTTTATTAACAAGAACTGACTATTACAAACCCTTGCAATTAAAAGAAGAATGTAGACAAGTTTTAAATTTCTGACTGTACTTCAAAAAGATAAAATGAAGTCATTTTGCTAACAATAAATTCTGCTCATTCCTGTATAGTACCAGCATTGAAGAAGAAATCCTATTATCTAGCACCCATTAATCAGCATGGTAGGAAATATGTACGACAAACCATTAGAGTTATAAGGATTTTCTTAAGTATTTTAGAAGTCATCAAGGTAAAATTAGTATTTGGTTGCACTGCTTGAAGGAAATAACATTTAGCTTTTGTTGTCATTATCATCACTAGAAAGTCTTGCTTGATGTTGTTGACGATTTATTTTGTTAGAATATTAGTTGTTATTAGTCCCCTAAAGAGAAATATCTAGCTTTAGGGAGAAACCATTTAAGATAGAAATGTGTGTAACATTGAGATTTTTATTGGAATAGCATTGAATCTGTAAATTGCTTTTGGTAGGATTGCCATTTTGATAATGTTAATCCTTCCAATCCATGAGCAGGGGATGCCTTTCCATCTACTTGTGTCTTCTATTTCTTTCAACAGAGTTTTGTAGTTTTCTTTGTAAAAGTCCTTTATGTCTTTTGTTAGATTTATTCCCAGATATTTGACTTTTTTGGTTTTGATTTTGAAGGGGATGTATTTCTTAATTTCTTCTTATTCAGATAGGGTGTTTGCATATAGGAAGGCTACTGATTTTTGTGCATTGATTTTGTATCCTGCTACTGTACTGAACTGGTCTATTATTTTGAGTAGTTTTTCGGGTTTTGTGTATATATTATATCGTCTACAAATAGAGACAGTTTAATTTCTTCTTTTCCTATTTGGATCCCTTGAATGTCTTTCTCTTGTCTAATTGCTCTGGCTAGGACTTCCAGTATTATATTGAAAAGTAATGGTGAGAGTGTACATCCTTGCCTTGTGCCTGATCTTAGGGGAAAGGCCTTCAGCTTCTCACCGTTGAGGATAATATTGGCCGTGGGTTTGTTGTATATGGCTATTATTATGTTGAGGTATGTTCCTTCTATCCCAAGGATTTCAAGGGCTTTTATCATAAATGGGTGTTGTACTTTGTCAAATGCTTTCTCAGCGTCCATTGATATGATCATATGGTCTTTATTTTTCCTTTTGTTGATGTGTTGGATTACATTGATTGATTTTCGGATGTTGAACCATCCTTGTGTCCCTGGAATAAATCCCACTTGGTCGTGGTGTATTATTTATGGATGCATTATTGGATCCTATTGGCCAAGATTTTGTTGAATATTTTTGCATCAATATTCATTAGGGAGATTGGTCTGTAGTTTTCTTTTTTTGTATTGTCTTTGTCTGGTTTTGGTATTAGAGTAATATTTGCTTCATAGAATGTGTTTGGTAGTACTCCTTCCTTCTCTATTTTTTGAAAGAGTTTGTGTAATATAGGGACTATTTCGTTTTTGAATGTATGGTAGAATTCATATGTGAAACCATCTAGTCCTGGGCTTTTGTTTTTGGGGAGGTTTTTAATTACTTTTTCAATTTCACTACTTGTGATTGGTCTGTTTAGGTATTCTTTTTTTTTTAATTTTTTTTAAATTTTTTTTTTTTAAGATTTTATTTTATTTATACATACAAGCTGGGGTACAGGCCAGAGGCGTGGGGCCGTGAGAGGGTTCACCAGAGACAGAGTGGGGAGCAGAACAGGCAGATCAGAAGTACACTGCTGAGGGGAGCAGCGGGTGAGGCAGGAGAGGTCTGCCGCACCATGTGGGATTCTCCCTGGCTGGGCATCGAACTCGCGTCGCCGCTGCGACAGCTCCACAGCGCAGCGCTTAACCGCTGCGCCACCGGGGGAGGCCCCTGTCTAGGTGTTCTATATCTTCTTTGTCTAGTTTTGGGTGATTGTATAGTTTTAGGAATTTGTCCATAACCTCTAGGTTATTATGCTTGTTTCCGTATAGCTGTTTATAGTAATGTCTGATTATTTTTTTTTATTGTTGCTGCGTCCGTTGTGATTTCTCCTTTTTCATTTATGATCCTATTTATTTGTGTTTTCTCTCATTTTTTCTTTGTAAGCCTGGCTAGTGGTTTGTCTATTTT